>JAKWJA010001435.1:0-48147 GCA_027704765.1 Solanum habrochaites | reverse complement strand
AGGAGACAAGGAACTTTAAAAGCAATAGGATGTATCTGTTATGATGTTTCAAATGCCAATGTACTCCAAGTTGTTGATAGTCCAATTAGACTTGTTAGTAGACAAGTAAGCGGACCAAGTTACGTGCATAGTGCACTAACAGAACAAACCAAGACTCAAATCATCGCCTAGAGTTAACTAGTTTTCCGTGTGATAGTTAGACTCATTTCGGTTGACAACTTAGTTGTTCTATTCTAATTATGTTATTAACTTAGGATGTAATTCGTATCGCTGTGATTAATTTAGATTCCAACAGAGTTGTTTAAAACTTGTGAACAACAATGTACAACTGGCGTACAATGTAGAGAACAACAAATAAATGGGATTTTCTCTCATGAAATAAGATTCAGCTTTCCAAAAATTTGAATTCAATTTTGTATAAAACTTTGAAAAAAAAGAGTTATACAGCAGAATGTCGACAAGCGATGTAGCAACTTAAAAATATAGCTACGGTTAGTAATTTATAGTAAGAGAATAACTAATTAATATGTAGCTATATGTGAAAGTTCTGGTATTAAAACATTCAAGCTCAAACTATTAGATTATCACCAGAATTTATTAGTTTTAAAAATATTGTCTTAAACCTGAATGTCTTATAACAAAAGAAAAATTTGATAGTGCATGTAATAATGGATTATGTTAAAAAGTTTTTAAACTAGAATATAACGTACAATAATTTATATATGCTTACTTTTGTCTCACAAAACATTACAAGAAATGTTATAACTTAAGTTGAATCTTTTAGTATTGAGCTTATTCAATTAGTCTGAGAAGGATACATCTTCGTTGCTTATGTAGATTGTTGCTTTTTTTTTTCAATTTTTTTTTTTCATCTTTACTTAAGCATATAGAATTCAGGATTTTTAATGTATCTAGTTAAATTTTGGTCTTAAAACTAATGTACATTTGCCTTCGTGCCAGCATTATAATACATTACAAACATATTCATGCACAATGCATCGTGTTCAAACATTAATTTTGATACATAAAATATATTAAAGATTTAACAGAAAGCCAATTTCAATATTATTTCATCATGAACTGAGACTTTTGTTCATTCAAATTTCTTCGTCTTCATCTCTGTACTTTATTGCTGAAGGCTCAAGGCTGCAACTCAAGTTAGACTACAACTAGAACTAGAAAACTATAAAACAGAAACGTTTTTTTTCAGATCGATTTTTTTATCTAAAAGAGAACAATACCAGTAATAGAAATTAATTAATTATATATTATTAATTAATATAGTATATAATATATATAATTATAGGTGAGACAAAAATATTAATGACGAGAAATCAATTTGTAATGATCGATTACACATTAGAGAGATTTTAACTTTTAATTCATGTCAAACCACACTACAACCACTCACGTTCTCTCAAAGTATTTTTCTATAAAAATTATAGTAAATTACTAATTGACAAGATAAATTTTATTTCCCTTGATATTATTTTAATTAGTTGATTCTTATGTTGAATATTTATATCCCAAGAGAAATATTAAGTAACTATTCAAGACTTTTTATTCATTAATGACTATTGGTGCATTTAATTTTTTTTACAAAAATAAATTTATCACCATATATTGTAATTTTTTTTTCATTTTCAAGTGAGATATTTGTTTGATACCAATTGAATATAACATTAACTTGTTAAGATTGTTTAATTTGGTTGAAATCTCAACTATATGTTATTTTTTCAATTTTCCAAATGGGATATGAATTTGATACTAAATTATACAAATTCGATACAATATTAACAATTGAAAAACACTTAATACACAAATGATTAACAGCACATATAATAAATATTCTGAAATTATAATTCATTAACTTAAAAGAGAAAATAAATCAAAATATGAATTTTCCACTATAAAACAATCAAAAATTAAAATAAAATAAACAATGTATTTTTTTAGAAGTGTAATTTAAACATGTCTTCCTGTTGTGTTTCTCCTGATTAGATGTGATGCACGTAATCTTAGACCTCCAGATCTTTTTTCGTACAAGCCGGGGGTTTGTGTCAATTGAGTTATCTATATGTTTGTTTTCCATGGACGAACACATACTATAGATGCATTTAATCTTAAAACTGAAAATTTCAAACATTATACTGAAGAATTCATCAAAGTGGTGGTATTTCGAGTTGATAGAGGTGAGGGTTAAGCTAGCAATCACTAATTGTCCAAAATGGTCATGTGAATATATTCCAACTTGCGGTTTTTCAGGGACAAATCAACGAAAAGAAGGAAGAATGGGGAGAGTCATATCATTAACTATCCTTCCAATGTGGAAAGCACAACCACCAAAAATCATACCCCATGTCATGAGTCATGCATGTTTTGTGTATGGGCAGATTTTTATTATCTCAACTTAGAGTCGGGTTGTTTTATGCTAGGGTTATGATATCACAAGGCAAAGTTTGGAGAAAATTAGAAATTATAAAAAGGACTTCTACAAAACCAATGCATCAGAGGATTTAGTTACGTAGAAAGACTATTTATTGTGAGAAATTAGGCTTGTTTTAGAATTTTTTGCAATTCTTGTGAGTTTTATGCATCGGGATACTAAGCATCATTTCGTGTAGAAATAGTATCTAAATAAAAGTATATGCCAATACAATTTTATTTGCCGAGGATGATTATTGCTATGTTTTATTAGACTCGGGGATTTTAAAGCAGAAACATATCATTCTTTTTCCTTCAATATAGAACGACCTAATTATCTTAGACTATGTATCTTGCGGCTTTCAGTTGCATGCGTGTCAACATTGCAATTTTCAGTCAATTCTCTTGAGCCACTACATTAGTAGCAACTTACTGATTATTGCAAACACCTGAAGCATTCAGAATTTGCTGTTGCTAACTCTCGATCATGCGAAACCTCTCTAACAATCATTGTTTCCAGCAGCTTTGATATCAAGATAACCTGTATAAACATCCATTAGACTGCACGATTTTGCTCGATAGAAGACACAATCAATGTCATCTAAAGCAGTAGAATTACTTTGATCTACACCTACAACCCTTTTTTTCATGTAATAGTTCCCTCGCATCTCCTAGATATTTTTCAAAACCGCTCGTACCTTTCAAAGCAGCTTACTGACATCATCAATTTGTTTGTTTTGTTATTTAAGATCAAAAGGCAACTAAAGAGGTTTGTTAGTTCCGCCCTACTAAAGAGATTTCAATGTAGATAGGAAGAATTGAAATCGTTAGTACCTTTCAATGTAGATAGGAACAATTCATCTAGTGTTTTTTTTGTCTCTATTGGAATTTGAACTTGCGCTTAGGATTCTGCTGTCTCTCGCTGATACTAGGCAATTGTTGAACATGAGGTACATTTCTGGTGCATATTGAACCTGAAATAGGGAGGCAAATATGTCCATACATTATCGGGCTATATATACCAGAACATGAGAAATTATATTTTCTTGTCTAATTATGTGGCATTTACATAGGTGAATTCAGCGTCAGGGATAGGAGTGAGTGATGAATGCAAGCTAAAATTTCGGCGTGTTTAAACGAAAAGGAAACACAGACCTAGTATCAGATGATATTTCAATGAATCAAACATGTGGTTGTGAGACATTATGAGACTCATGAAATTCTAGTTCATCCAATGCACACTCATGATCATTCTATAAAAAAGCCAACATACTCTTTACTGATTATTAAACTACATTCTCTTCTGCCCCAGTTTTAGATAAAGTAATGATACTCTAATGAATACTAATCAGATTAGAAGCTCTTAGTTCTATCGTCCCCCAATACTTCTACTACTTTAAAAATTTTGATAATTTTATGTATCAGTTTTTGTTAAGATAAAAAGAAAAAGTTGGTGGAACATTGCGCAACCATTGAAAGGAAGTATCACGCAAAATGACAAAGGAAATAAAGTGCAAAATATTGCATCGACGAAAGAGAAGGAGACGTGCAAGAGAGGAATTTACACCATTCCTCTTAAATGCACAATTTCAATGCTTTGGCATTAAAAAGCATCATTAACCTTACCTCGGCAAAATTGGCTCGGAGTATTGATTGCAATCTGAGACAGTGTTTGGGTATAAGAGAGGGTTTCGGTATAGAGTGTGTATTAGAAAGTCATGCATGTCTTAGAGTTGGATTATTGGTATCTTGCTTCTTATCTGCTTTTTTTAGTTATAGTGTTACACGTGTATTGTAGTTGAGTGTGTATTATTAAGCGGATCGTTGGTTTATCGAGTGTATTAAAAAAAATTGCATGCATTAGTTTTATGTATTACTAATCTTTGTATGATACTTTTTGTCAACATATGTATATAACTAATGCTTGTGGTATATTAAGTTTGGTATGAGAAACCAGGGATTCTAGGGAGTCGCAATGCCAATGGTTTTAAATGCATGCATTAATGAATAAAGACTCAATTGCCCCTAATACCTTTTTATATATTGTCATCATAAATAGGAAGGGATCTTTATAAATAATTTTTTTAATGAAATGCATTCTATTTTAATGCATCAAACCAAACTATGCATAAAAATAAGAGAAAAAGACGGAAAGTTACCATTGAAGTTGTCTTGAATTTTCAAAAAGACACCTTAACTTTGTGGGTGTCATATTTCCCCATATTGAACAATTTAACACTGTTATAAATATCTCACTTTTTGTCCAACCTCAATTGCAAGAAAAGAGGTGCAATCACGCACCAATGGTTGTTTGACACGTATTAAATTTTTTTAATTTATACTTTTTAATTAGTTTCATTTTCATTTTTACTATTTTTATTAACTTTATTTTCATTTTTTCCCTCTTTCTTCTTATACTAAATCACTAAAATCCTTCGTTCTTTGTTGAAATTCTCCAAAAGAAGCCGCCATGGTCGTCTTCAAACGTAGGCCTCATTGATCGTTCCATGTTTACAACACTATTTCCGTCATTAAAAGGATCCACTAAATAAAATTCAAGGGCAAAGGGCGAATACCTCTCAACTTTGTAATTTAGAGTTGAAACCCCTTGTTATGAAGTGGCTCATTATATACCTTATTGTAACAAATGACTCCATATACCCTTTTGCCTCAAAGGAATGGAAAAAAATTAATTTTAATCTTAAATTTTTATTTTTTCTAAAAATATGAATCCCATTTTATGAGTAAATTTAATCCTCGCAATCATATTTATTTTTGTACTTTTTTTTGATTTCAATGACGAATTTATAATTATCATTTTGATAATCAAATTATTTATGTTTCACTCAATTCTTGTAAAACTTATTGTAGAGACCAATTTTTTTATCGATCGAAATAAATTACATACACCCAAAAATAAATAAGTTTTTTCTTTAACTTAAGAATGAAAAGACAAAAACAAAAAAAGAATAGAAACTCAAATAGTATAATAAAGAAGTCAAAAAATAATTTATGTATGAGAAAAAACATATACTTGAACCTTTGATTAAGATCATATATATCCTAAATAATTTTTAAAAAAATAATGAGAAGTAATAAATATAAATTAAAATTAATTTTGTACTACGTTAAATGAAGGGTTATATGTGAGCCATTATTAACGGCAGGGAGGGGTATAGGTGAGAGTTGTATAACGGCCAAGGGCATTAGGACCCTTTTTATAACGAGGATATTTAACTCCAAATGACCAAAGTGGAGGGTATATCAGACCCTTCCCTAAAATCAATTTTCAACTCTCAAGTTCACTAAAGCAAGTATGAGACAAAAAAGAGGAATTTAATAGTACGCTCTGATCAATGGATTCACAATTTGTTTTTTTTTTAAAAAAAAAAGATAAAAGAAGAAAACGGACAAAGAAAAGCAAGACACGAGAGGAAAAAAAGTGATAAAATGGATGTAGTAGTGGATTTTAAGTGAAGAAGATTGAAAAAAAGGTAATTGAATTTTGAAAATCGGTAAGACAATGGGGAAGATGATGGAAATTAATTAATTTACTAATAATAAAGAAAAAAAATGACAAGTGGCACTTTTAGCTGATTATGAGTGAAAAGACTGGTCAAGCGGCCTCATTTGTCATAACACCCAGATGAGAACAGGATCAAAATACAATTACAAAGATATTAAATAGTTCATGGGGTGATAGGATCACTTTTAAAGTTAAATTGTTCTTTATGCAAAACGGGACAATTTTAGATGGTTGAGTTTAGAGCTTTTTCTCTAAAAAAATCTAGTATAATTATGTGAGTATTCTTTTCCCAACAAAGGGATCCAGTCATGCAATCTGATTTAAACCAATACTACTAACAAATTTTTGCAGAAGAAATGGTAAATTCCAAAGTTTGAACCCATGTTGTCAGTGGAAACAAAACTCCATGACCGTAAAACCGTATAAGAACTGTAACAACTCGTATGAAATAGAAAGGAAAAGAAAATCGAGCCCACTGTATCACGTGGTCCCCGTAAAAAAAATTATTGTCCCTCTTTTCCGAGGTTTGAATAGGAATATATCCTCCCAAGATAGTCTATGCATCCAATGCTAGTGATGTATCGATAGACTTTGCAACAAAGGTTTAACAAAATTGATGGCTGACTAACCTAAAATCTACATTAAGAAATAGCTTCTATTACTCAAGGTGTGAAATCTGTATCGGTTTCTGAAAATCAGTAAGTGGATATGCAATAAAGCTTGGATTCGTTAATTTTCAAAAGAATCCACCGCAGACTTTATCGCGCATGAGAGGACTAGACATATTGATATAGACTGTCACTTTGTTAGGGAAAGTATTCATCAAAACTGAGTACATTCCAACCAGTTGAGCCTAAGTAAAGCGCAGCATCAGTATCTTGGTGTTCTAAACATATTTATATGATCACCATGCTTAAGGGGGAATTAGTTACCATACAGTTAGTTAAATTAGTGACTATGTATTTTTTTAATTTACTTATTGTAATTAACTAGTCAGCTGGTGTTTACGTAGTCAACATCTACAATGTAGAGAACAACAAATAAATGGGATATTCTCTCACAAAATAAGATTCAGCTTTCTCTTCCTAGTATCCTTTACTTCATATTACTAAAATCAGTTTCTGCCTTAAGGCGAGCAGAGTCATTTCAGTTTCCACCTTAAGGATATGGAAGTGTAGTTACGTTCATCAAAACTCTCAACGGAAGCAGCGGTTTATACAAATTAATGCTATATCACATGAAACAAAAAGAGCAAACGCAGTTGGTAATGTTCAAATTGACATAAACACACAATTTTGAAATAAAATCGTGAGTGATTCAGCACTTTCACTTTTCGTGGTTTATATAATAAGTCTTGGATTGTTCTCTGGAAAGAAACTTAATTTCTACATAGAGAGTCTTTCGACATAACTATAAATGCCATATAAGATGTAGCTATCGTTAGGAAGAGCCTTGATTTTTAATTCCTTCCAACTCTTTCTTGTGACATCATAACACAAACATAAAACACCCGGATTTAAGCTCAGAGTGAAAAGAATATCTGCATCGCTAACTTTGAAAATGAGGATTCGATAGATAGAGTTAGATGATTGCAAACACTAACATATCGTTCCATGTTGAGGAAACCGAATGATATTGGTCTCTCCCATTTTTCTTTTTGGAGTTCCTCTAAAATCCCACAAGTCCAGTAATCCACTTACCATTCGCTGTTAATCTATGACCACTAAGTACCCTTCACCTCTATCAACTCGTAAATTAGTAGTACATTGACTCAATTCAGATGGATGCCCACATGCAATTAGTTTGATTTTTCGATTTAACATCAATTGCGGTTATAGCGCCAACATCAATAAAAACTGAGAGATTAACTCCATTAACGAAAACACTGTTTTCCCAAAATACGGATAGAAAAGGGAACTGCTTTCAGTCTCACTCCATATAGTCTAGCCGAAAGGACAACACATGGTCTTTGTAGTACCTTCATATGTTGAAAAAAAAACTTTGAACTATTTTCTTCTGGATCAAAAACCTAATGAAAATAGTTACAAGGACGACAAAATTCGCCTTTATGTTGACGAAATCTTACTCTCTGTACTCGGATTGAAAATTGCAGCAGTCGTTATAGCTAGTGGGTCCCAATGCAAATAAACCATTAATTTAATTCATCGGAGATATGCAAGAATGACGTCGAGCGGTCATAAATCTTGCAATTTGCAAAAACAGGGAACAGAAGTCTTTCACTACTCAACAAGGAGCTTAGTGGCAATTAATTAGCAATTGCCGCTAAAATATATACTTTTAGTGGAAAGTTAACATCTTTGTATATGTCCCTAAAGGTTTTAGCGAAATTCGATCTAATGGCCAGGAAGTAATGCGGTAAAGCTTTAACGCATTCTTTATCATTTTCATTTATGCCGCTAAAAGTTATTTTTGTGTAGTACTTTGATTGTCTTTTCTTTCTCAGCTGTGCAAAAAACTGGATCCCTTTCGTGAAAAAGAATTTTGTTCCACCAGGACGGCTCATAGAACGACAAGGATGAATATCACAAAAAAACGATTTCGGAGACAAGAGAATTGTAAAATTTGTAATACACTTGAAATGCATAAGACTCCGACGAAGCCATAGTGAATATTTCAAAGATTAATTTTCTTTGGGATTGATATATCATCTTTTGGACGGTTTTTTGTTAGGTATAAAATCCTTAATCCCTTGGTGTATTATTTAATTACTAGTTTTCGAGGCACGTATGGGTTGCAGGGTAAGTAGTAAGTTATTAAAAATAATAGTGAATTAATGTGTGATGAGTGTGTAAAACTTTTGAAAGAGGAATAGGTACCTTTTGCTAAAGTGTACTTCAAAGAGTCCCTTCATAATCAAATTTAATCGAAATAATTAGTTAAAATGTATATATAATAACAAACGTAACATAACAAGATATTAGATCAACAGCTTCGTGCGCTGCCACATCAAATTAGACAAAGAACTTCAAACAAGGAATTAAATTCCCTAAAATACAAGTTACATACAGTAATATCATCTCATATATAACAAAAATTATCTATAGTAATTCAGCAATTACACATTCAAAATGTAACCGAATTAAGTTTTATAGCATAAAAAAAACCAATAACTTTATTAATCAACTACAGGGGGTAAACTACAACAAAATTACCAAATGAGCTTCTTTAAACTTTATGGTGGTCAATCCCAATTGACATAAAAGCGAACAAAGTACTCAAAATGCCTCCAGGTAAATAATGAAACAAAAATTATCCCAAAGCGAACAGACTTTTCTACATAACATAACCGTATTAGTATTTGCTACCTCGTTCACTTTTGGTTTGTTGGACGGGGACGGAATTAGTGAAGCCCATGTTGGTTATTCGCGTGGATGTATAGATATTGAATTTATAATAAACGAATAGACTAAAAATAGAAACGACGTAAAAAATTAAAAAAAAAAAAAAAAAAAAAACCCCAACACAACAAAATCCCATAAACCGGGGAACTCACAATATATAAGGTTTAACACTAAATGCTATGATTTAAAGTCTCCACATAACTATTACATGCCTTGGATGCGGGTCTCCTTAGAAAGCCCCATGATTTCTGATTTTCTCCAGCTCTTTGTAATGACATCATAACACAAGTATAAAACACTTGCGTTTAAGTTCAAGGAGAATATAATCTTCCCATCACCGGTCGTGCAGGATGATATAGGTCCAGACACTACATAATTCCACATTGAAGGATATCGAATGATATGTCTCTGCCATTTTCTATTCGGAGCCTGCTCTAAAATCCACAAGTTGAAGTCTACATGAGCATGTGTATTAACTGTATAGTTTATGCTTGCCAATTGTCCCTTCAATTCTATCTGATAGAATGTGATAGAATCGTTAATTCGTTTTGATGATAGACAAAAAGCGCAAAGAATAGTAGCAAATGTACGCAGCAAAGAAGTCAAGCTAGAGTCCAGATCAGTAAATTAGCGTATTTGTCAAAACCCAAACTAATATATTAAAGTACAAGTTAATACAAAGAAGGAAACCTTAAAATATATTATTAAGGAAGGAAGTGGGTGTATAATAAGGATTCTAAATTAAAAAGAAATCATGGTTTAAAATGCTGTCTTACCTTATTAGAAGATTGTACAAGGAAAAAACTCTATAAGAAGGATACGAGGCAGAGGGAGAAAAGTACGACTTCACAGCAGAGCACAAGAGAGAATATCATCAAATGAGGTCTTCAAGATTGATAGGATTGCCACGGTCAAAGCATTTCATTGAGTGTGAGAAGGTTTTTATCATGTAGAAACTAGTGTCTTGTTTTTGTTCTTAATTATGTTTACAGTTTATGTACAAAGGTGGGTTTTGTCCTTTGTAGGGTTGGTTGTTTTAGCAATGAGTTTTGTAACAAACGTTGGGTTTGGCCTTTGGGAGGAGACCGATTGGAGTTATCGAGGGAAGTAGAGTAGTAGAGATAGACTTTTGAATATTGAGTTGTAATCACAAAAATATTATAGTTGAATTATAAATGAGGTTTTTTCTTCCTTGAGTGAGGACGTTTTAATTCAATCAGTGTTTGTGTCTTTACTCGTCATTTACTATTAAAAGCAACTTAACGAACATGGTTTGTGTTCTGGGGTAGGTTTCTTCAATGGTATCAAGGAGCAGGTCTTTCGTTAAAAAGATTAAACACCTTGAAAAGACTACTAATGGCAGCACCACCTACCCACAAGAGGGAGCTTCACAAACACGAACCCCACGTCAATGGGAAAATATAGGGATGGTGGAAAAAATCGTATAAGGACAATCTTATTGGCGAAAACCCTGACTCCTCACCATGGGGAGTAATTCTAGATGGCCCAACTATACTTATGAAAAAGCAACTGAGGAAATCACCAAAATACCAAAGAAAGAAAGGAATGGAAGTTGAAGAAAGGCTTTGCAATTCAAAAACAATGCCCAAAGCAAGAAAATTCTGATATGTGGCATAGGACCAGATCGAAATTAATCGAATTCGTCCATGTCAAGGATGCCAAAAGCCATATGGCAACACTTGCAAACGCTCATGAGGGAACAACGCAAGTCAAGAAGTCTAAAATTGTAACTTGAACAGGCAATATGAGCCTTGTGTCAGGATGCAGAAGGAGAGAGACTATTCCGACATGCACACAGTTCACCTCCATCATCAATGAGATGTACTCTTTAGGAGAGATAGTGCCTAACGAAAAGAGTAGAAAACGCTTGAATGTCCTTCCTGAAACTTGGGAACGCAAGTCGAGGTATCACTGAAGCCGCGACCGGGACTCATGAATGGGATGAGTTAATTGGTATCTCATCACATACGGAACTTAAGAAGGAAAAATCCAGAAAGGGAAAATTGGAGGAAAAAGGAAAGGAAAGGAAACCCGGGTGCAAAGGCTACTGCATCAGATGATTTTGAAGATGAAAATATCGCCCTCATAAATAAAGGTTCACTAGAATGCTAAAGAGAGGGAGACCTTTACAAAAAGATTTCAAAAAAACCATTATGAAAAACACTAAAGACCAGGTTTGTAAAGTGTGGGAGTACAGATCATTCATAAACGTCGTCCACTTTGTTTTTTGTTTTTAGTTTTAGGGCTGTAGTAGCAGAAAAGGGTAAACTTTGAGAAAGGTTTAAAGACATCAAAAAGGATAAGGTTGTTCCCTCAAACGAAGAATGACACTCAAGAGGGGAAGACTGTCAAATGAAGAAAGGCTTTGCAGCAATGGGGAATTTTTTGTTTTTTTTTTTTTTTTTTTTTTTACAGCAATGGGGAATTCATCTGATGACGAGGTTTGAGGGTGATGAGACAGAACACCAGTCTCTTCGTGCACTAGAACAAGAGATGATTAGACTTTTCTGCCAGTTGTAGCAGTGGAACAAGGAAGAAAGGGAAACTTGCCATGATCACAAGCAAAACCATACTAAGCACTCATGGCTGGTTCAGATTCTGAAGAGGAAAAAGAAAAAGAAGATACAACACCAATATGAAAAGGGATCAGTGAAGAGGGGAAGCAGCAACAAGGGTACTTGGAAGGCATGCTCAAAGACAATATGAGATAAAGAAGCTTTCTCTCACTCAGACATAACAGAGGAAACGTTTGCCTTGGTAATGGTTAAAAGTGGTGAATTCAGGGAATGGAAAGGTGGATCAATGGGATACTTAAGCAATGAGAAGGTATATTACTGTGAATGCGTCTACAAACATACCCATCTCTGAGCGTTTATCTCCAAATGTGATAAAGGAAACAAGTCTCGTAAGAAAAAGATGCAGATAACAAACTCATGACTGATGGAACCTGGTATACTAGGAAAGAGACACAAGAATAGTGTACCAAAGTCAAGACTGTTGACTCAAGGGAAGCTAAATCTTAAAGGTCTAAGTGCAGTTTTAGATTGCGCAAGTGCTATGGCCACAAAGAATGGGAAACATTGCATGACAACTATAAACAAGCTCATATCTAAAGACCTGGTTAGGGGATGCCAACCAAAGTTTCACGGACAACCGTATGTGGAACTGCATTCAAGGAAAACAGGTTAGGTCATCTTAAAACCAAAGTTGACAAGTAAAAGTACTACTAATCACTGAATGCTCACATGGAGTATGTGGACCAATGCGTGTACAAAGCGTGGTGGAAAAAGAGCTGTGTTGTAATAGTTGATGGACTAATCAAGATTCACTGGACATTGTTTTCTGGCAATAAAGAATGAGACATTCATATGTTTGAAGTTTTTGTTAAAGTGGTCAGAGAAAAGAAATCAACAAAGAATAATCAGCATCAGATCTGATCTTGGACTGAGTTGAGAAACTCACAATTCCTAAAATTTGTACTACAAAGGATTGAGGCATAACTTCTCAGCACCTGAACACCACAACAAAATGGTGTGTTGAGAGGAAAAAAATAGAACACTGGAGAGATTGCAAGAACAAGATTAGCTCAAGCAAACTTCCAAAATGCTATGGGATGCAGAGTACATACAGGATGCATTTAATAAATAGATTGTATGATCAGAATCAGGTTAAACAAAACACCATATGAGCTACTAAAGGAAGGGAAAACCAAAATCTAGCAAATCTTAGGCCTTTGAATGTGTATGTTTTTTACAAACAATGAACAAAGACATTTGGGAAATTTTGAGGCCAAGAGTTATGAAGGATTTTCTAGGCTCGCATACAAAGCAAGGCCTAAAATTTGGGGTACTGAATAAAAGAACAAACCGTGTAGAAGGAAAGTGTCCATGTTGTTTTTAATGAACATACTCGTTGAAGTTGAAGGAAATTCAGAGGATAACAAATGAGGAAACACTGCTCCAAGCCATCCAGACCAAAAACATGGGAAAAAGAAACATACCATCTGAAATAGGAGATAGTCTGCTGACAAAAACTGGTTATCTGCACCTCAAAAACTAGGCGTATTCCCACTCATAATGGGAAAATCAAAGCGCTCACCCTCTGCAAAATCTGTCTTACTCCTCAACTCAGGCATATCTACAAGATCCAAATACGTGGTAGTGTGCATTTTGCTCTATGTGTCCTGATTGAGCCTAACAAAATAAAGGAAGCGTTGCTAGACTCTGAATGATTGGTGTTATGCAAGAAGAACTCAACCAATTTGAAAAGAAGCAAAAGTGTGGAACCTGGTTCCAAAGCCTCAAAACAGAACAGTAATAGGAAACAGGGGGTGTTTCGAAACAAGCTCGATGAGCAAGGTAAATAGTGAGCAACAAGCTAGGCTGTGGTACAGGGATAAACCAAGAAAGAAGGCATATAGACTATGATGAAACCTTCGACCAGTAGGTAAGCATGAGGCCATTAGAATACTGGTTGCATAGCGTTCACATGGAGTTAAACCTACCAAATGGACGTCAAAAAGTGCCTCTTTCTAAATGTTACACAAGAAGAGGTGTTATGAAAACAACCCTCCAGGTTTGAAAATACAATATATCCTGATCAGTATATAAATTGGAAAAGCACTCTATGGGTTAAAACAAGGCACAAAGAGCATTGGTCTGATCGAAGGTCTACTTTCTTCTCACACATGCGATATACAAGAGGAAACATTGACAATACATTGTTTCTTTGAAAACAAGGTAAAGAGATGGTCATTAGTCAAAAGTATATGTAGATGACATATATTTTGAGGAACCCAGACTCATAGGATTTAGAATTTGCTCAACTAAATGAATAGTGAGTTTGAGATGAGTATGATGGGAGATTGAACCTTCCTTGGGACTTCAAATTAAGCAAACTCCATGGAACATCATTTCATCAGCAAAAGTTACTGTCAAAGGAAGTACTGAAGAAAGATGATATGAAGGAAGCTAAGACAAATGTACCCCCATTGGGACACAACAAGTTGATAAAGATGAACAGGTTCACCACGTCAAGACATAGATATAGAGGTATGATTGGATCACTCCATGTACCTCACTGTAGACAGGGACCTGATATAGTGTTTAGTGTTGGCTATGTGCGAGATTTAGTATTGCCAAAAATCACATCTAAAAGCTTGTCAAGAGAATCCTGAGATATGTGAAGGTACAATAAACCTGGTTCTCTGGTATCCAAATGGGACTCTTGATTAACAGGGATTGCTGACGCTGATTATGCCAGGACACTGTGATAGAAAAAGTACTTCGGGGATGGCACACTTTTTAGGACCATGTTTAATTCCTGGGCAACAAGAAAACAAAATCAGTGGCTCTATCTATGCAGAGAGGCTGAGTATGTTGCAGTCTGTTCATGTAATTGTGGCCAATTCTTGGATAAAACAGCCGTTAAAGACTTTGGTATTTAGAAACAGGTTTGCTTCTATTCTATGTGATAACACATGGACATAAACATGGCCAAAAACTCAGTTCAAACACGGCACAAACACATAGATGTTAGACATCATTTTCTTCGTGACAATGTGAAAGGAAACATCATAATGGAGTTCTGCAAAACCTGAGAAGAAGACATCAGTTGCGTATTTTCACCAAGGCACTAGGAAGAGATCATCAGAGAAAAATAGACTTGAGTAGGCTCTCTTCTTAGAATGAACTATGCCCAACCAAGGTTCTAATAAGGTATAAACCAGTAGTCAAGATGGTTCTACATAATAATTGTTATAAAACACACTTTTTTATAATTGGATTTAAAAAATGTTGTAAATTTGAATTTAAAAAAATAAAAATAAAAAAAATTGGGGGAAATCATCTCATCTTCTCTCTCCCATGCAAACTCTCTGAACAAGCAGGTGAACCGTCACGGCCGCACGTCTCCTCGATGTGTCAATCCACATTAATTACTCCAATCCCTGATTACAACACCAAAACCGTTCCCAATAAAGCCTTCTTAAACTATCAACCACTTCTCATCTTCATTCTTCAGACAACCAGAAGAGAACAAAATCCATTCATAAACCAGATAATCTACTTGTTTTTATTGATTAATCCGATGACGAAAGCCGTCTGATAGGGCCATATTCTCAGGGGGAAGAAAACGAGATGTTGATGGTGTGCCGATCTTGGGGAGGGCAAGCCAACTCCCAACCACACCTCCATCACCACCACCAAAATCTTCACATCACCACCACCAAAAGCTTCACACACCACCAAAAAACGCCATCTCCAACAACAAAAGCTACGTCTCCACAACCAAAGTAACCCTCACCCTCACAGTCCAAGGAGCATCTTCACGTCGTTACAGGGGACTCCCCACCACACCCATAATCGAATCTCCACCACACCCGTCAAGAAACTCTAACATCACCGGTCCACGAAAATCCAACTTTCACCAAACCCAACATCTCCAGCCACTTGTCCCACCATCCCCCTTCTTCACCCTTCACACCACCACTTTCAAAAACCCACACCTCTCCAATCCATGATGATATTCTTTGAGTTCCCTCCCCCTACAAAACCAAGGCGCCAAGAAAGCACTTTGCAGTAAAACAGGGTTCGTCAACACAGGCAAGTCACAAGGAGTGCACATGTTGTCAACCAGCTTGATGATGCAAAACATTGGGGTGAAGCGCGCCGATTTGGGTAAGTCTCTTGTTCTTTTATCAGTCTCCCCAAGGGATCTTGATCTGATGACTGAGCTAGGTCTGCGGGTAAACAATTCTGCTACGCCTCCATCAAATTCAAAATCTGCGAAAAGAAATGCAGATTTAAATTTCTAAAAGTGGGCAGAAAAAGTACTTCAAACCAATCTGGCTTAGGGTTAGAACCTTCACTCCGGATATACTTTCAACGGATAGTGAGAAGGTTTTGCGAACTCCTAAGGTTAGGGGTGTGGAGGAGTTATTTCTAGAACCCTAAGTTGGGAATTTATGAAAAGGAATGGCGAATTCTATACGAACTGTCATTCTAGAGGAGATGTGGCGTCCGTTCTAGGGTAAAGAGAGTTGACATTGGTTGATGCAACCAAGCTTGGGGAAATCTTGAATACAATCGTGGGTTATAAATGAGTACAATTGGGGTTTGATGAGTATTCTAGTCTGCAAGCTCGATTCTTCAAGGTAGAGTCAATTCTTAGGGCTCAAAATGTTTAACGGAATAAGGCGATCGTTGCATAAGCTTCTTTTTGAGATAGGTTCATAAGGTGATACGACTAGAGGTAACCAACGTCACATTGCCTCCATAAGAGACATGGGACTTATGAAACGCACTTGAGTGCACAGAGGCGCTGATTTGGGCCTACACTGAATATCAAACATCTTGCTAGAATTGTGGATCATAAGTTAGGAATCTCACAGTTAGCTTTTGGAAATCTATTGACTAGGGTGTTTGATGCTTTTGATAGTACCATTGGGAGAATGCAGGATTTAACTCGTGCAGATATGTTCATTCAAAACTATCCTTGCTGATTGTGGCTTTCATGGATTCGGAGAGGTTGCAACAACGCTCCACGTTACATCTGGTCCTGTTGCTAAGTATTAGGGAACTTAAGTAGCTGAAGAAAAAACGCTTCTATTGAATCGAAACAGAAGTAGTGCTGAGATCGATTCCTCAAATGTGAAATAAACAAGTTGAAGGATCAGTTGGGTGCAGCCGCAACTTGCTAACAATGCAAGAGTGACAGAGGTTTTGGATATGCTGGATTCTTGCTTCAAACTAAGCCTGGTCAATCCACAAGTGATAAAGCCTTGTTGTTGAACCTGGTTCTCTTAGTTTGTTTTCACTTGTTTTGTTGCCAGAAACTTTACATGCTCAATGGCGGCTATTATTTTGTTGCTATGGATATTGATTGTGTTGAATATTAGCGCTATTGATGTCTTTTTTGAGTCATTCAAAGGGGGAAAGAGTTATTGCGCATACATTCACTACGGTACATGTATTTGCGCATACATCACACTTACTATGTTGGTCTTCAGCAAAACGGGGGGAAGGGAATATGAAGAAAAATTGTTGGATAGAATCGTTAATTCAGTTTTGCTGATGAAAAAAGCGCAAAAGAACAGTAGCAAGGTACGCAGCAAAGAAGTCAAGCTAGAGTCCAAGATGCAAGTACAATAGAGTTAGTGTCAAAAAAACAAAATAATAATAAAGCGTAAAGTTAATACAAATAAGGAAAACCTTAAATATATTATAAGGAAAGGAGTTGTGAAAAAAGGATTCTACATATTAAAAAAGAATTCCTTGTGTAATATAACTTTCTTACCTTATAGTAAGGATGGAAAAGGCAAAAACTCTATTAAGAAGGAAGGGAAGAGGGAGAACCGTAAGAACTTCAACGCAGGAGAACAAGAGAGAAGTATTCATCAAATTGAGGGTGGTCTTCCAGATGATAGGATTCGCCAACGGTCAAGCCTTCTTGGTGAGAAGGTTTTTCCGTATGTAGAACTATTGTCTTGTTTTTGTTCTTAATTATAGTTTTACAGTAGTGTACAAAGGGTGGGTTGGCTCTTTGTAGGGTTGGTTGTTAGCAAGAGTTGGAACAAAGGTGGGTTGGCTTTTGGATAGAGATCGATTGGAGTATCGATGGGAGTAGAGAGATAAGACTTTTGATATTGAGTCTGTAATCACAAAATCTTAAATCTGTATAGTTGAATTATTAAAACGAGGTTTTTCCTTCCGTGGAGTGAGGAAGTTTTAATACAATAAGTGTTGGTGTCTTTACTATGTCTTTAACTTAAAAGCACTTACAGAACCTGGTGGTGTTCTGGGGTAAGGTTTCTTCACTATCAACTTGTAAGAGTACACCAAGTGAGATCCTTCCCACAATGCAATGATTTCAATTTTTTCAGATTTAACATCATTTGCAGCTATAGCACGATGGGGAACCTCAACAAACTGATAGATAACTCCGTTAGTGCAAACGCTAGGCGTACAATACGGAGAAATGGTTTGAGTCTCTCTCCATGATTTATCTATACCTAAAGTTAGAACTCATTGTTTTATGTACTCTCGTTGAATCTTGTGGTCCTAAATTAAAGGTATTACTTGGCACGGAGTTTGAGAGTATAAAGAAGACTTTTGAATCTTGTGGTCCGGATTAAAGTTAGGTCAAATCTACAAAATTATTTTTTGATATTGTGGCATTAAACATGTCACATGGAAAGCTGAAATTAAAATATTACCAAAAAAAAGAGGTCACTTTTTTAAGCAGACAAAAAAGGTCATTCTCTTTGAAACGGAGAGAGAAGCAGGGTCGTGCTCGTAAAGTTCAATAAATCTCTCGATTTGAAAAAGAGAGGCAGAGATTGTATCTTCCTTTTGCTCAGCCGCATAGAAAGCTTTCTTTGCCTGTAGAAACAACTTTTTTCCTCCATGACTTTTCAAAGAATGACAATTATAGATATCCACAAAATATGATTCGATACCAGAGAAATACAAAAACAGGAAACACACTTGAAACGCATTAACGACTTGACAGGAAGCCACAAGAATATTTCAAACATTATTTCTTGAGGAATTGAGGCTTCTCTTCCTCCAAAATTCATCATTTTCTTTTCCATATTTGATTGTTCAAGGTTTGCGGCTCAACAATGGAGTATCTCCTTTTGATTTCTTTCTACTTTAGATTACAACTAGGAAACAAAAAAACATACGTCTTTTTTTTTTTTTTTTTTTGGTTAATTAATACAACTAAAATATTATTTATTTGAAAATTATATTTTATAATATTTGTTAAAAAATATACTCCTTCCGTCCTTAATTACCTGTTCATCACACCTATTAAGAAAAAAATTATTAACATAATGTGTTTACCATTGTACCCCTATTAATTATAAAATGGATGAATTAAAAGTTTAAGATTTTCAACAAATTCTCTTCTTTCAAAGTAATTAATTGAGGGTATAATAGGTAAAAAAAACTTTTGTTCTTTCTTGATTTGTCAAAATATACAAGTAACTAAAAAAAAAATTGAACAAGTAATTAGGCATTATTTGATAATATATAACGCGCGTTGCACGTTTTTCCCTTATTACTATATAAAATTATACAAGTCTAATCTCATGTCAATTTAATTTATCATATTATATTTTATAAACACTATAAACCTTATATTGATTAGTGTGTTTGTACAAGAGTTATTTTTCATCCAAAAAGAAAGAAGATGGATTACAAAATATAATCTTTAAGACTAACATATTTGATTTTAATAGATGTTTTCTATTAAAAACTAGGTGGTAAACAATTCATTTCAGTTAACTTATGTTGTAGTGTGTATTTCTATTGGGCTCAATAATTAGTGCAATGTGGATTTATTGAAAATTTGCCTAAATATGAACTAACCAAAGTTAAAAAATTTATAATTGGTGGATTATAAAAAGTTATTAAAACATAAAATACACTCCTTATTTGATGTTTCCTGTCAAACTTTGAAAAAATTATTTGAAGTTGTTGCATTTTATTACTCATCGCACACATATATGTAGTAATTGTTCTTTCAAATTATAAAAAATTACATAAGATACACGTATAGTTCATATATTGATTTTTAGTTTGAAGAGAAATATATATTATTACAAAAGAAAGTGCTATTGGTAGAACTATTTACTTATCCGCTTAAGTTATATCTAAGAATCTATTTTCTGTTACATAAGTGCAACTATAATAGCAAAATAAGAGAAAAAGATCTTTACTCAAATGTTAAGCATAGTTCAAGTAGAAAAGTGAAAAGGTAAGAAGATATATATTATTAGAGTTTTTCATAAGATAAAGAATCTCTTTGGACCAAATTTTGATTTTAAATTTTCTTAAATAGTTCAAGTTAGTACATAGTTGCATTAGACACAGCACAAACACATTTATGGCCTAAAATCAAAATCAAATAGAGTCCTTGAACTTCGAATTTTTTTTTATAGTCTAGTCTTTTACGTATGCTTGAGTAGTCGAGTGTGAGATATAAAATACTTTATGTATATATGTGTCAGTGATAATACAGTAATCATATAATCGTTCATGAGCAATAGTACGTTAGATGTGTTTGAACTTGTTCTAATAATTTTTTTATGTATATTTAAAAATTAAATTCTATAAAATATTAGTTCAAAAAAATTTAAATTTAATGAGACCTAAATTGGGAGTTCGCTATGAACAAGCATACCATCATCTTTATTGTTTGTATTAATTTCTGTCTAAAGATAAATAGCTTGTATATCTGAAACTGAAAAAAAAATTAAGTCAACAAAATAAGATGAAAAATAAATGTGAAAGAAAGGACAATGATTTGATAATTATATAGATATATAATATATCTAATATAGATATATTATATATAATTATTATAGATATTAATAATATAGAGACGAGAGAGAGAGAGAGGAGAGAGGATGACAAAGAAAGGCAGAAGAAAGTTACCATTTTACTAACCAAATATATATAAATCAGTGAAAACACGCATTGAATTTATTCTACAATTGCCTAAAAACTGAATATTAAAACATGAGATTATATTAGTTAATATTAAAAGAAAACTTTGTGAATAGATGGATTTTAACCTCCATGATGATTTCCAATATCCATTTCCATCGTTGCATGATCGATATGAAAAAGGTCATTTGGCATCATCCGGCAATGCCTAAAAACTAAAATCTAAAAGATCAAGAGAATTTTATCAAATCTGATAATACATAGTTATATTAAAAGCCACACATTGGAATATATGGGTTCCCACATTTTCCTCATTGGCATGCCTATATGAAGTTTTAGAATTTACACATAGAAAACTCATGTAAGAAACGAAACAATATAATAAAAAGTAAAAAGCGATCAAAACTAATTATTAGAGAGAAATGAAAAATTAATTTAATAATCATGCATGTGCATGAAATAGATACAGGTTGGCCGCCTCATGTGCTAGACCAAATATTATATATAGCTTTCAAAATTTATTCCATGTGCAAACTCTCATTCACGTATTCTTTTATTATTATAATTAATAAAAATAAGTGAATATTCTTCTCTCAACAAATTAATTACCCTGCAAATCTTTATCACCTTGCTTTATTATAAATGATCATACAATAAGTGAATTTTTAAATTAATAGAAGAAAATAAAAAGTCAAAGGAGAAAAACAAGATATGATGATTAGCATTAGTATAACGAATATAATAATAGATTATATTTACTTATGTATTTTATGTTTTATTAGTTAGGGTATTTTCGTAATTCAACTTGTGACCTTAAAATTCTCCTATTATAATAAATTATGATGATAGTATGTATCCACCAGACCTCACCATACAACATCTATTGATTCTCCTTTCTCTTTGCTTCCTCGTTCTGGTTCTTGGCCTACTCTCTGCTTCGCCGCCATATAATTCTCGAAATTTGGATTCAAAGTTAACATAAATCCATTAATCAACTTGCAGTTCAGACCTTTTCAACTTTCCCCCATGGAGATGGATACTTCCAATACAAATGTTTTACTCGAAATCCATGCTCCGGGCACAACATCACGCACTTCCTGAAAATGTAGTATCACTTCCGATACGAATGGTCCACCCACATCAGTGGTGCATACACAACGGACTACACTTCGGATGAATGTACATCAATTTGATACAAATGTGCATCGATGCTTGCAAATGACTATATCCAGTTCATCATTAGTTTAGATTTGGTTTACTGGGTTGACTCCTTTCTATGACGTTCAATTGTTTTAGGATTAGTAACGTGTTACCTTGATGTCTGCCTTCTATTCAGTGAGTTTTCTACGGGCTATAATGGTCAAATCTCTCAAGCTACACCACGGTGAAAACTGTAAGACCGAGAGAAAAGCAGATGTTGGGCTAGATTAATATTCATAAGGACGAACATGCCAAAAATACAGAGTCTTCAACATCTGAAAGACAGGTTTTGGATGAAAATCAAAGAAACTTTTCTTTTACTAGTTTTCTTTTGTACCAAAGGGAGAAAAGCATGGTACCCGTATTCCTAAAATAAATTATCTATGTCTGAAATAAGTCTCTAACTAAGTAAATATGCTGGGACATGTCCCCAGCTAACTCTAGTAAAAACTGAAACTAAAATGAAAGACTAAAATAGAAAACAAGTCTATTGTCCTCGAAGTTTGAGGACTCACCACTGAGTTGAATATGAATCGAGAATCGATCTACACGTAATCTGAATGCTGAGTACTTAAAACTACAACATGAGATGATGTAGCGAAGAGTATGTGTTAGTACTTGAAAGGTATTGAGCATGCAGGATAGGATAAAATTGAACAAAGCACACTAAGCATTAATCTGAACATGATACTGAATATAAACTAAATCGAATGTAATGATCAAGTACATAACATGCTAAAACTGAATACTGAAAATGTAAATAGTAATCTGTCAATTACACTAGTGAACTGACTGTGGTGGCTCTAATAACCGACATAATCACGGAGTAAACTGGAGCCAATGTATACTGCCCAGATAAGGACCCATGATAACTTGTCAGGGGGTATAAAGGCATCCAAATTTGCATGATCACAAATATGATTGCCCAGGAGGGGAATTATAAACCATGGAAGCACATAGTTACGGTTACTATGAGGGTTGACGACCCTAGTCCAACTTGGGTTGTAAAGCTGGCTCCCAAATTCGAAATGTAACAATACAAATTAACGGACATACATGGGATAACTCAATATTCTACATGATAACTAAAAATGCAACATTAAAGTATTGATAATGAAATTTTGAAACTTAGGCATGTATGTTTATCTGCTCCTAGCTAGGGTAATTCAGAAAATAAAAAAAAGTAAATTATACAATAGGGTTCTAAATTTAAGCAAGGAACTAAGTACATGTTACGAAAAACAGATAATATGATTTGAAGTACTCTAGCAGTAATCCACAACAATTATATGAAGTTCTAGAAATTTCTTATGAGTAATCACATTACAATCTTGTTCGTTAGGAGATGATGTTTAGAGAAACTGATCTAAGAGGTGATAAAAATAAAAAGGAGGAAGGATCAAAGCACATATGTTCCGATTCATAATAAGGATGGTTCCTTTAACCTGATCATAGTTGTCAAGAAGACCCATCGGAAACTGAATAAGTTTCTCATCTTCTAGAAATTTTTCCATTTTCTGTTTTTCCTTCACACACACACACACACACACAAGAACAATTTGATATTAGAGTTCAAAGAGTCTAGATCATTCCAAATCCTTTGAGGTGAATGTGTGGCACAAGACTGACCAACTCAGTGCCCTCCAAGCTAATCCAAAGTCCCCTAGCAGATCTAGAAAGACACTATCAACAATTTGTTTGAAGAGGGAGTTGAGCAACCATGAAGTAACTGTATCATTGCATCTACTCCATGGTTGCAAATTTAGTGACCCAACAACAGGTGCACACTGAGTACCTATGATGAAACCTAACTGTTCTTTACTTGAAAGGAGGCCTGAGAACAAATTCGTTCAACTTTGGTATATTTTCCCATCTAAGTGTTATTGTAAGGTTCATACCAAAGAGATTGAATAAGTGAGAAAAAATAAGGTGATTGTAATAAATCTCCGGCGTAATAGTACAAGACCACCATAGTTAGTAATGCTTGCTATTATAGGGGTTGTTCAGAATTCTCGACAGAGTTAGTCATTATTATTGAAGAGGGTGATAGATTGAATACTATTAGAAAAACACTTTATGATTAAGAGTGCTCTGATCCATCAAAGAAACAAAAAATTAGAATTTTCCTATATAATTGAATATGAATGATACAAGTTGTTTCATATTGAACATCAACTAAAGAAAGAAAAAGACCATTCATGGTAACTATCATCCAGCTGGTACAATCTTAATGCCTTTTCATAACAAACTTATTCAGTCTCTAGTATATTCATTCAGCTATATGTAAAATCTTTATATTTGTGGGGCCTTTTAGTCGAATTGGCCTCTGGCTGGCCCATGCAGAGTAGCTCTTTAGCGCAGACAACATAAACCTTTACATATTTAGACCATATAAAAGGGTTAGTCCTCTCGAAGAAATCAAAGCCAAATATGGAAACCTTGTTTGTTATGTTTCTTCTTTCTTTTGATGGTGATCGTTTGTATTAAATATTTCATTCCGCTTTCTTCATTCTCAGAAGCAAAGATTTTTTTTTGGCCAAAATCACTTTGGATCATCTGTTTTCTTGGTGAAAATCATGATTTTTTTATTGTTGCAAATCTGCTAACGCGGGAGTGATCTATTTTCTACTCATTAAATTTTAAGATCTTCTTCTCCACTTTATTTGCCTTTTCCTCTCTCTTCACTACAAGAACTGTTGGAAATCCATCTAAACCAGATTCCATAACAGATCTGGCCAGAAAGACTATTTATACCAACAAATTCAACGACATCAGGCAATCTCGATGACTTCACGACATCCAGTCATTTGGGGACTTCAGCAAGCTCGTCAATCCAGAAAGTATTTAATTTCATCCAGTAGAAACCTTTGCCAGTTCCTATCGGTTTATGTAACATGTCATAACTTGGGGGTGACACAGAGGCGCATCTAGACAAACCAGATTCTTCTTTCTTCTACAAAGAAGTTTCGCCAAATCTCTTCTTCAAGTTCCAGGTTATATCATCCCAATTAAGTCCTATTTACTCAGTTTGCCCTTAGTTTTTTATTTTAGATTTGTTTACGATATAGAGGCAGCGTGGAGTTCTATTAGATCTAGTTTTTGATTTACCTTTCTTGTCTAATATTGATCTAGGTAATAGTATTTATTGCATATATCTTATAACTCACGTACTCCCGGTAACCATACTTTTTTTAAAAAATCTATAGTGACATATTCAACAGTGCTTGTGTTTTCTTGGTTAGTATATTGGGTGTACAACTTGTTATCGATGTGTGCTTTATTAATTCTATTCATTGATAAATCTCTCTTTAATCAGTGTTTTTGCTATTTTCTAGTTTCAATATGTCTTATTAGTGTTGACATGACATAGACATCGTGAAGTGTAAGAAACTACCAACTCAAAAAATTACTCACACATTTCTAAACCAGTCAAAGAATTAAATATCAAGAAAGGGCATCTTAAAGACACCAATGAATTGAGTCTCATAACCAATCAAGACTTAAAACATCCAGCAAAAATTAAAACTACAAAGAAAATTTGAAGGTGTGGTACCCAAAATCAAATAAAGTCTAGAATGGGATGAAACCCCAAATTTTAAAAAACATGCCTAATAGTCTCATGTGTTTGCCCAAAAATGTGGACAATAAAATGTATAAGAACTATGATAACCTGAAAGAGTAGTTCACCCCTTTAATTTGGAGGCATCCTTATGTAAGGTCTGAACAACCATTGGGGAAATGCCCAATACTCAACAAAACTAGAAAACTAGATGCATCAGCAGTAAACTGGGGTTGGGTATTGAGGGATCACACGACAAGGTCAATGTTAATAGACAAATACAACTAGTAAACAAAAGAAAACCCTCATATATCACAATTACGAATACATAGGATTCTAAGTCACAATAACATTAATTAAACCAATTACCTCGAACATATCACACATGATTCAAGTACAAGGACTCGCTGCTTTCAGCCACCACAAATTACACATACTTGTCCTCTCAAGGAACTGCATACAAACTATTAGTGTAGGTAATGAGCTACCAAAAGTGAGTAGTCATATAAGTGGTGGTTACCCAATCCCATTAGTATTAATCTAACAGCTGGTACCTAAGCCAACCATCAATTAATTCACAATCACAATCATGGAATGACAATAACCTTGAAACAATAATTAATATAACACATTTCATGATGAGATTATTCAAATGTCGTTCCAATCTTTGGATGTTTTCCCAACATGAATTATACAGGTGATATTATAAAGTTGTAGATGTGCATACATATCAAAAATCATACAACCATCACCTACCTCGAATCAAGCCCCTTAAAGAGTTAAGGAACCCGAGCTTTCCCCTTTTGAAGTACCTTGCTTGTTCTTGGTCTAAAATAACAAATAAATCCAATCAACTAATCAAGAATGACCTGATTATATCCGGATCATTAGAAAAATCCTAGACCTACGCCAATTCATGATCATTTTACCCCAATAAGAGCTTTTCCACAATTAACTCAATTCAAAACCCTTTCTCAAGAGTAATATCCTATATTCTAAGGTTTAAATATTAATTTATTAGATAGAAGAGTAATGAACTTACATTTACTGATGAATTTTGTGAAAAATTGAATGAACTGCCCTAATTTGTCCATTTCAGCCTTTAGAAAAACAAGTAGCATTAAAGTTAGGATTTTTTAGGGAACGTTTAGTATAAAATCCTGACCTACCCGTTATAGCGACCTTATCATTGTCGTCACCTGCTAATTTCTTGCAATCTCTCGTTGTAGCGGCTGAGCCCGCTAATTATAGGCTTGGAAAACCCTGAACGTTGCAAGTTAATTTTTCACCAGAATATTCTCCTGTGACATCTGAACTATCCCTTCACGGCAAAATTTTATTCCCGTAAGATTGGTGCGTCATTGTCTGGATATAGAAGTATAAAAGAAAAAAGCTAGGTACTATTACAACTCACATTCCCGGATGACTCTAGACCTTATAAGTCTCAAATTCCGCCTGAGATTGGCATAGCCTAACATTATTTAAGAAACTATCCAAAATATTTTTTTGGCTTGATTTCTTTCATTATTTGCCTACTCTTAACAACTGAGACATGTTGTTACATTCATATTTTCCTTGTAGCTTTACGAGTGATGGTAGACTATGGGTCATGTCAATGGTTGAGGTCAGGTTGAGAAGAAGTAGCAGTAAGGGGATGCGAGTTCTCCTAAGCGAAAGTATGGTCATATAACATCATATCGTTTATAAGAAGTCTGTTGAGCTAGTAAATATTTCCAAGAAGAAGAAGAAAAATATAACTTACATCTAGGAGATAGGATCCGTAGGTACCTAAGCATGAGATGTGTAAGGTTTTAAGTTGTTGTACTCAAGAGGCTCAAGAGAAAGAAATGGTGTAGGTATTTTAGTAGATAGGGACCTTAAGATGAGAGTGGCGGAGGTTAGGAGGATCAATGATAGAAAGATGATGATTAAGCTACTCGATGGTGGGATTAATTTGAATGGTATTAACTTAATGTACCACAAGTGGGCCTAGATAAATAGGCTAGAAAGCTCCTTTTGGAGGATTTAGATGAGGTAAGCATACCAAATAGCAAAAACCAAATCATTGGTGGAGTACAATAATGAAGTTGATATCTAACACTGTAACAATAATAGGGGTATATGAAATTGCTAAGCCACATTTTGAAGGTTTGGGAAAGTGTTGAAGATGAGAATGAGAAGAAAGGTGTCCATTTTGAGGATCAATTTGGATCAATATTGGAGAATTGACTATTAAAGTCATTCATCTTGTGCAGAGCCTAGTGGAGAAATATAGGGGAAGGAAAAAGTAGCTACATATGACAAAATCATGAAAGATGTCTTTTGGATATGTTCAGAAGCTAATTGTGTCCCAATGGTTTATATAAGGGTGATAAAAGACACATATGATAGAGCCAAAATTTTGGTTGGGTTAGAATGGTACGGAAGACTCGAAGCACTTTCCAGTTGAGATGGGTCTACATCAGTGATCAACTCTTGGCACATTCATATTTGTCTTAGTGATGGATGAGTTGACGTGATTTATTCAGAAGGAAGTTCCATGGTGTAAGTTATTTACAGACGACATAGAACTTATTGATAGACACGATACATAAATAATGCAAGTTGGAGGTAAGTCCAAACTCTAAAGGGTTCAGGTTGAACAGGACCAAAATGGAATATTTGGAGTGCAAATGCAATGTTGCATTAGATTAAGCAGATGTAGAAGTAAGGCTTGGCACACAAATTATTCCCAACAAAAAAAGGTTTAAATATCTTGGGTTCATAATCTAGAGTAGTGGGGACACCATTGATGATGTCACACATTGCATTGGGGTGGCATAGATGAAATGGAGTTTGTCACTATAGTCTTATGTCATAATAAGGTCTACAAAGTGGTGATTAGACCGTCCTTGTTGTATGGTATGAAGTATTGGCCTTTTAAGAAGTCACATGTTCAAAATATCTATGTTGTGGAGATGAGAATGTTGATGGATGTGTCGGCAAAACAGGAGTGATAAGATTAGAAATGAGGTTATCTGATAGAAGGGTGATATTGACTTTTTGTGGAAGATTTAAGATGAATGGAAACGAGCTCATATGGTAGAGCCAGCCTGTAGAGGAGGTGCGCTGAAATCTCACTAAAGATTTGTGTGAGGCTAGTGGTAGGACGTATGCATAGGGGTAGAGGTAGGCCAAAAAAGTATTGTAAAAAGGTGATTAGATAGACCCTGCCGCAACTTCCAGCAAGATAGTAATTGTAAAAAATAACACATAGAAGAGCATATGCATAACATATTCAAAATAGGTGATTCTCTAAACTTCCACGAGCCATAGAATCGTAAATGATTAGCCTTTCATCGCCTTTCGTGCAATATCCTACTAACATAACTAAATTCTAATGGTGGAGATTGGGAAGAGATTTTACTTTTTCATGTCACATGAATGTATAAAATATCACATTATTTAACTTACAAAGTCCATAAAATTAAGACAATAACTAGAAAAAGTAGAATTCAAGTCACTTTCATTGATCCAACCCTAATCGTAAGAAGAATCAAACTTGTGTACTCCAAGAATACCTTCAATTCTAAGTTTCTTGTTTCCAACCTCAACTCATTGACAACAAAGTTTTGAACCTATAAAGATGTTATTTCCAGTTCTTTATTATTTTCGATATTTCCCTTCAATGTATCAAAATCTACTAGTATTTTTACTATCCTCTTATCTGTAGATTCCTTGCTATAAATGATGTAATATCCTTTTTTGGAGATATGTTGAGAAACGAAAATACAAAGTAGCATAATTTGTGTGTATTTTTTCTTTTGGATTACACTTCTCAGAAAAGCGGATTACACCATTAATAGAAAGGAATCTATAGATAACAGGAGCTAAAAATACTAGATTATGATACATTGAAAGTGACATTTTGAAAACAATGAAGTTCGTATTAGGAATTAAGAAGTAAATGGGGATGCAAACACTGCTTTTTCTATGGGTGGTTGCAGAATTCTGATGTTTTTATGCACATCGCCAAGTGGTTGAAGCATATTGTATCACTCATTTAACGTTCTATCTAGTTATCACCTTTCATTTAATCTTATAACATATAAGTTCATAGCCTTCACGGTATCTTTATTGATAATACCTACCAATAAAAGGCATGTCTTATTGATTCATATGATATCTAAATATATGATGAGTTCCTAAGTTTACTAGATTGAAAATATATAACATTCAAAATGAATAGACCCAATGTCACATTCAGTAAAGATTTATATATGTGTATAGGATGTACTCAATGTGTTCGAGTCTGCCCCACCGATGTATTAGAAGTAATACATTGGGGTAGTTGTAAAGCTAAAGTAACTTTCTTCTCAATCTCCACCATATGGATTTGGTTAATTTAGTAGGCTATTGCAAGGAGGCTATGTATGACTCTTGGAAGTTTGGACAACCACTTATTATAGGTATTTTATGCATGTCTTCTTCTATATGCTTTGCTTGACAATTACCCAGTGAAACCTTGACTACTATATCTTGATTGATTTCTTTTTATGTAATTGATTAGTGAATGGAAATATTTGTACTTTCTTTTGAGTATTTCTATATGCAAAAGTTGTGTTTAATATGATATAATTGAGATAATTCTTAAAGTTAGAAGCCATATTCTCTTTATTTGTAAGTTGAAGCCAAACAAACTATAGGTTTTACTGATTTAACATACCACAAAATAACAAAATCAAACTTTAAAAATTAAAATCCCACCAAATTTTCATGAACCAAAATCCGAGATCACGATGACACACACCCTGAGAATCCCAAAATGGTTTGCAAGCTAAAAGAATAACACATAGGAGACTTCCAAAGGAAAGTAAGGCCACAACCAATAAGAAAACAACCAAAAAGTTCCCAAAACATGGTTTCATACCAACCAACTTATCTTCTCAAGTGTCAACACATCATAATTAGTTGGATGCAGTGATACAATCCACAATCCACATATCAACCAAATATCAAATAACAATGATTGAAAGCAAAGTAAAGATAGATTTTGAATAAAGAAAGGAGCAGCCCGGTGTACTAAAGCTACCTCTGCATGGTGGGGCTAATCCACGACAGTCTATTTTACGCAGCATTACCCTGCATTTCTGCAAAGTTTGTTTCCACGGCTTGAAACCATGACCTTCGGCATGTTTGGACCAATAGTCTTCTTCACTGTTGTTGTGAAATTATGTTTATGTCAAAACAACGTTCACTATCATAAAAAGAAGAACATAGAAAGCAGAGACATTCGAAACACAACATGTCATTTAGTATAAAGCTGTAAAGTGATCTGCTGTTTCTTGAACTTGAGTTATTGTGCCATATATGTTTGCTCAAATCTTTATTAACTTTGTGCAGCTAGAAATATTTCACTGGGGAACAAGCAGAGTGGTGGTGGACTGGAAATTTACAAAAGATAAGTTAAAAGCATAACAAAGGTACCCATAAGTAATCTCTAGTAGTCGCAGTGTATACTGAACACGTTAAGGAACGCTGACCAGTTCTACAAAGAAAACTGACATTCAGCGGACTTCGAATTGGCATGCCAAATGGTTACCTTGTCTCATTCTTGTCAACCTAGAGCAGTGTACTTTCACTTCTGCTCTGTAAAAACACTTTTGACAATTTTTCGTAAGATTTTCTGGTAGCATTTACCTCCTCATAGATAGGGCACTGATGGCAGATTGCAGTTGATGACAATGATGTGAGAGTTGTATCTGCGCTCTCTTGCTGTTATTACCCTGCAGTTGTGTAGGCAATAGCAGCCTAAACCATGGATAGTTGAAGTATGTGTAAGTTGATCCGCGTACAATCATCTTAATCAGAAAAAAAGAGATACATATTTTGGTGTTTTGCGTGATACCTTTTGGAGATTGATCTTATATCTTTATGATGAATGAATGAATGAAAACAAGTACAAATAATTGATAGTCTGCTTTCCAGTGCACATTCTTTGTCCGAAAGAGAGAGAAGTAATTCTGTAACGACCCTTTTGATCATCTTAAGTTCAATTTTTTTTATTTCATTAAATACATTCCGATAGATTCTAAATGGGTATTTGAACTATTCGTAACTACAAGTATAGAATTAATAGGATAGTTTTATTAATTAATTTAGTTGGTGGTTAAAGAAACTAACATTAAATTAATAGTGGGCTACTTTCATAATTAGTTATATATAACAATTAAGGGCAGTATAATTGGAGGAAAAAGAATCAAGAGAGGCATGGTATGGGAGGACATGGAAGCGGCTACTCCTTCAGGTAAAAGTTCAAGAACCTTTAATGTTTCTATACACATTGATTGATATGTGTTGTTAGTGTACAGTTGTTACTACCATTACAAGTCCTTCAATAAAATCAATAATTAGATTAAGTTATGTTGTTGGACGGACTCTAATAGCAATGTTTAAAAGCAACGGAAACTAGTGGTACAGAGAGATTTGGAATATAATGTAGTATTAACTATTGGTGATTGTTTAATGAGATTAACCAAGGATAAAACAAATGTTATACAACAAATTCTCATGACCACATGTTAACACGTCATTCTTAGTTGAGTAGGAGTTGGCAACCTTATTAACAATATGCTATAAAGGATGTTCTAGCATGATATATTATTAATCTACGAGTTAATAATTATACATATACCTATTAGATATTCATTGATGAATGTCATTCATTTTTTGTCATAGTTGAAATTTGTAATGGAACTTTTCATGCGGTATCATATTATTTTATTTAAATAGGCGTTTAAATATTAGGTGTAGTGTATTACTTCAATACTATTAAAGTTATGCTAATTGGAGGAATTATGACTTACCCTTAAATTTGAATTTTAGGTAATTAATTAAAGAATTTGGTGAGCTTTTAGGCATACGCTAGATATAGAATAATATGAGTGCTTATAGAACTCCCGCTAACTTCCAATATGATATAGAACTTGATAGATTGGAAGGTTTTCGGAGGCCTTGAGGAATGAAAGTATTGGGTAAAAGTAGCTATTTGACATCGTTCTTCTGTGGAGGTAGGTTATGGTTATGCTATTTGGATCGTAAACTCTTATAGTGAATGATTGCATTGAATGCATTGGTATGAATTGCAAAGGAAAGTTTCTTTTTACATCTTTCTCACAATGAGCTTGATTTACTCAATTTTATCATAAATTGGCAAATTATCTCTAACCACAAGAGAAAAACATTTTCCATGAGTTGACCAACACAAGCAAACTTTTTAAGTCCGAGGTCAGGAACATACAGAACATCATGAATTTGCCTTATCCGCATCTTTTCATGTTTATCAAAATATAACCTTTACCTTTCGCATCAACTAGCTCCATCCCCATCTTCACTTTCTAGTATGCCTATTATTAATTGAAAGGAAAGGCCTTTTTCATCTCCATGTCATGTGTACTACAACCACTATCCAACATACGCATATCATTGTTTTTTGTTGAACATCAGTTTAAGTAAGCAAATAAAAGGTTTTCTTTTCTTCCTTTATTCCTCCTGTTTTTCACAAAAAAATTGTTGCTCCCCGTTTCTTTGCCAACAATTCTTTTCGAACCGTGGCCAAACAGTTTTACAAAGTTAGATTGGGGCTTGCCTTTGTGCCAATATTTTTCTGCATTGTGATTAGTCTTTTTGCAAACTTTACAAAAAAGACTAGAGTTTTTCTCACCTTTTTCTTCAACCTTTTTGGAAGAACCATCATGATCCTGCTTCTTTTTTGGCTTGTGAACTAGTGTTTATCTAAATAATTAGCTCCTAAACTAGTGAAATTTTCATAAATTACCCATAAAATTAGCCCATATTAAACATAATTCATCCAATCAATTCAATTTTGTTGTGGTTATTGACTCACTCATTTATTAACCTAGCTCACTTCGATCCTCTCAATTATTCATCTACAAGTTGGATGAATATATTTGATCATGATAAGATATACATTTTGTTATATATAGCCGGTCAAAAAATAAACAAATCTTTTTACCACTAAAAAAAAAAAAAAAGGGAAAAAAATTAATAAAAGACTTGTGAAAAAAATGAAACTTCATAAAAATTGAGTGTATGGGATTGTATCTTGTTTTGATTTTTTTTTTGAAACATAATTCATTTAACTTAAGTAACTTTTAGACGAGTCACTAACCCACTCATTTATAAACTTAAATCAATTTAATCAAAAGTGAACAACATTTGAGAATTATGAGTCTCATCATTTCTAAAAAGTTGTGTTCATTTAAAGAAAAATAAAATTTACAAACGTCATTGGTCTACTATTTTGTTACGTTGTACTAAATTAGCAGACATCATTGAAAAATTAATGAAGTTTTTTTTTTTTTTGACTTTTCTAAATAAAATTAGCATAATTCACAAAAATTTATGATTAATGAATAATTATAACTTTTTTCTAATAGTTTCTTCATTTAAATTAAATTAACTGATACATGCTATAGAAAAACTTTTGGGAAATCTATCAATTTTTTAATTTCAAGATTATAATTTTCTTTAAATTACTATGCTAGTATTGACACTTGAAAAATAATGTGTTCTTTTAGTAGTGCACTATCTTCAATGTGAAGTTACCACTGGTTAATAAATCTACATATAACTTGATTTATATAATTTTTGTTGATATTATTATTTTAAATGATTTTTAAAATTAAGAAAAGAGTAACATTAAATGGATAAATTTTTTAAAAAATTAAATTTTATTTAAAATAAAAATTTGAGTTAGTAAAAAGATAGAGCAAATATATAATTTAAATAAAAATAAGTTTGTGAAATAAAAAAAGAAAATGAAAGAAACGAGCCAAAACAAAGGACTAGCCACAAAATAATATATGAAAAAAATTAAAAAAAGAGAAATAAAGTTTTATCGTCCTCATATTATCTTTGTGAGATAGAGTGTCACTTTTTATCATGTTAAGATTTTAACTTAGATTTAAGTCTAGTATTATATATCATGCTATCCCAAATTTATAAAATAGATATGATTTTTAATTTTAATCTGCTAAAATTCAATTCAAATCACATTATTTGATACCTTTAAACTATATAAATTGAGCCTATTTTTAATCTTTAAAATTTAGTTCAAGTCATGCTAATTAACATCCTCAAATACAGATCACACCATTTGACACCTCACAACCCTCCAAACCCGTCACACCATTTGACACATATTCTTGTTTGTTCTGTTAGTTTCTTTTTTGGTCAAAATGTTTGTTATGTTGAGTATGCGTAGGTATGTTTGTTTTTATTCTTTTTTTAGGTGTGAGGTATAGTGTGTCAGAATAGATATTTTGATGGAAAATAATATTTATTTAATTTAAAATATACTAAAAAGTAATGCTGAGGTTTGTTTATTTACTCAGACGAAAATCATCACACTCTGTAGTATCACGTAATACTAAAAAAATAAATAATCCAGGGTGTTGTCTAACACATTTTCACACATAAGTGACTTATTTTAGTTGAATCATTTTAATTACACTAGGTACAATTTAATCATTTAGATCCTAATCACCGATTAAATGACCCTTAAATACTTAAACTTAATAAAAATATTTCTTGGAATCATATTTTACTGTGTGTGAGAGAGAGAGACTTGCTAATAAAATTTAAAAAAATATGTGAGTTATTGTGTGTAATATTTACTACTAAATTATTGCTAAAATTAAATATGATGATATGTCATTTCAGAAAAAAAGTGATTTACCATATAAAGTTGTTGCTAAAAGTATTCGTAGAAGATTATAAGTCAATTTTATTGTCCCTTTTTTTGCAGCAATTGAGTTTATTGATAAAAGAATAATTTCTGCAACACTATTTTTGTTGCTAAATAATCGCACAAGTCATATCAATGTAACTTTTTATCAATAAAATCTTATCTATGGCAATAACTTTTTTTGTTGTGTAAATAATTAGCTTTCAGTAACAATATTTATCAGTGCATGGGTTTTTTCCAATAATATATATCAACACTTACTACAAATTTTTTTTCTTATTGACAAAAGTGCTTTTGGCAACAATATTGAAATTTCACAAGAAGAAAATTGTCGCAAAATTCATACACTCTTATAGTTCTATTCAGAATTTTATGTAATATTTTATTACTCATATTGTATCTAAAAATAATATTCTCTATATTACATTATTATTATTATTATTTATTATTATTATTATTATTATTATTATTATTATTATTATTATTGTTATTATACACATTTCTTAAAATTTTAATTACATTTTGAATTCTAACATAATTAGATATTTACTTGTCATTTTGTACTCAACTAATGATTATATTTTTTTATTATAAATTTTATACGATTTAATTAATATCATCTTAATATTCATATAATTATATAAATGAGAACCTTAGGCCCGCCTATGTGGTGCCACTATAAATAAGGATTTTCTTTTAACTTATTTATTCCAAAATTAGTCTTCCCTTTCATGGAAAGTTGTGACTTTATGAAAAGTTGCGGCTTCTACAAAAAGTTGTGGCTTTTTATGAAAAATTGTGACTTTTATAGAGAGTTGCAACTTTTAAGAAGATTTACAACTTTTATGAAGAGTTGCAACTTTAATAAAGAGTTGCAACTTTAATAAAAAATTGTGACTTTTATGAAAGATTTGATTCGTCCAAAGAGTTGTGACCTTTCCAATAAGGCACAATAAGCATCAATTCACATTATCTCTTGTTGTCTATATATAGAGGGATTTCCTCTCATTTTAACACGACAAAAATTGTGAACATCTTCTTCTTCTTTTGCACAGTTAAATATTTGTGCAATATGCTCCTGTTGAGTGACTCACTGACACCATTGTTTTTGTATCAACACACTGATAAATATTAAAGATCCTTTAAACCTCGGGTAGTAGAATGAAATAATTTCCTTAAGGGGACAATGTACACTGAGTGGGCTCGACTTTTTCCTTTATGGTTCGTTTTATTATTAGATATCCTTGTATTTTTTTACGGTCATTAATTTATGCTTCTTTATTAATTTTTATTTTTGAGTACATATTTTAAACTTTGTTGTTTATGTTTATGCTTTTGATCGTTATTTTAAAGTAAAGATATGTTAATCAAGAGTTTAATGTGATTATTTGACTATTGGTGTCATATAAATTAGAATTCTTTAACTTGTAAAATAAATGACTTTGATCTTTATAGAGTTTTCAGTGGAAGATCCATGAGATGTCCAAGAAGGAACTTTGAGTGTTCAAAAGTTATGGTGGTTCCACACTACCTTGGAGTTTTATTTATTCAACTTTTCGATTAATGACATCCAAAAAAAAAGAATGTAGTGAAATGATAAGTATTGTACTCAACCTAAATCAAACTTTTGGGGTTCAAATATAGGGTTGTAGTCATGAATTACCTTTCAAAGTAGGATGAATCTATATTAATAAAATATTAAAGAAATATTTATGTCCTCAAAAACTTTAGATTAAAAGTTCCAAAAAATAAAGTTTTAACCATATTGATCGAAACATAAACAACACAATATGTCTTTTGTCTATCAAAGTAGTGTCATCGACTACATATGATCTTGAATAAGGGACTTGCCAATACATCATTATTTGAGCGATATACGTTATTTCATTGAAATCCAAGAGATATTTTTATATTTTAATAAACTTATCAAGTACACAACTAATTATATAAGATGTATAATACTTAGATTTTGTATGTATAGGCCTTGAATAGAAGGAAAACTCTCGTAGTTGATGAATAAATGTTTGAACCACTATTTGAAAATACAAATATAGACAATAAAACAATTATGTATCTTTTTGAAAGGCATTGATGATGAACAACTACAGTAAAATGAAGAATTAATAACAAAATCCATAAATATTTAGAATCAAATCTTTTCGTTTTAAGACTAAAAAAACATTTTATTTTTTTAAAAAAATATTCTTAAAAATTTATCATAGGGTTGAACCCTCTCGAAAACACTGATATTATCAAATGTTCAGAAGTAGATTAATTACGTAGTTCCACCACCGCGCCCGCCTATGTGGCGCCACCACATATAAGAATTCCCTATTAATTTATTTATTTTCAAAACTAGTCTTCTCCTTTTCATGAAAAGTTATGACTTTTATGAAAAGTTACGACTTTAACGAAAAATTGTGACTTTGATGAAAAATTATGATTTTTATGAAATATTGCGAGTTTAATGAAGAGTTGATACTTTTATGTAGGGGTGTGCAAAAAACCGAACCGACTGATAAACCGATAAGATATTATAATTTATTATTTTACCCTTCCTAATTATTAAATACTAATAATTTTATATATAATTAGACACTATAATTATATCAAATTATTAGTACTCTAACAACTTCACACTAGGACACTTTATTAGTTTTTACTATATACCTAAAGATTAAAGTAAGAGGTTCACAATTGTAGTTATTTTGGTTTTATTTTTCGTTTTACTCTTGTTGGACTAGTTTAATTTAGTTCACCATACTTTGTTTTCGTGATAACATGTAATTATAACTTTCGTACTATATTTTTCTCTTATTGATGCAATTTCTTTTTCTCATTACTTCATGTTTAATATATCACAGCATTTAGGAGACATGGTAATAGGGGAAAAGGGGGGCTCTCTCTTCTCCCCTCCCTCTCCCTCTTTTCACGAACATTTTACTTATTGATAAATTGAAAACCGAACCGATAATGATAAAAAACCGACAAACCAAAAATCGATAAAGAATATCTTATCGTTAGCATATTTAAAGATCGAAAACCAATAAAAATCGATAATATATAAAATCGAACCAAACCGATGCAGACCACTACTTTTATGAAAAGTTGAACAACTTTTAATAAAAGTTGTGACTTTGATGAAGAGTTGCGACTTTTATGAAAAGTTGCAACTTTTGTTAAAGGTTGTGACCTTTCCAAAGGGTTGCAACTCTTCCAAATAGTTGTAACCTTTTTGATAAGGTACAATAAAAAAAATTACACTACCCTTTGTCGTCTATAAATAGAGGGATTTCCTCTCATTTTAAAACAATTGTTATAAAATATTATAGCGTGAATGTCCACTACACCAGGAAGTTATTCATCCATTATCTACACTATTTTCCTTATTATGAAGATGATCATAACATCCATAACCTCCACAACCTCAACTTTTATAACCATTATTCTTGTAACCTTTCACTTTCATAACCTCTCCATTATATTCATGTTAATGTTATGTTTATGACTAACTTTTTGTATTTCTCTATGTTACATTGTAAATAGAGGCATAAGGGTTCATATTGTATACACTTTGAATATGTGATTAATACTTTTGAAGAATCAAGAGATTCTCCATCTTTTATCTCCTATTTCTATTGTTTTATCTTTTTCTTTCTGTCTTATTTTGCTGTAAGTTTACAACACGTTATCATCATGGGGGGGGAAAAACGTGTTTTTAACTATTTAAGGAATTGAAACAAGAAAATATAAGAATGTAAATATATTTGTGTTTATTTTTCTCTCAATGGTAATTACTATAGTATATTTGGTGTTTATTTTTCTCTCAAGGTAAATTACTATATAATTTATTTTATATTTTACTTTTGATTATGCATCATTAATTTTCTAGCCATCTCAAAATCATATGAGTCCAACAAGTTTCTTTTACTTTTAGATAACTTTTATTTGATCACTTATGTAATTAAAAAGTAAAATTAGTTTTGTAAGTTAATAATTTGTAAAGAAATTGTTCTTTATGATCTTGTTTTAGAGAAAAGACATAAAGTTACACTTGAAGTTGTCCCGAATTTTTAAAAAAACATCTAACCTATGTAAGCGTCCTATTACCCCCCTAGCATGGAGAGTGTATACACTCTCTTAGAGAGCGTGAACAAACAAAAAAAAGAATATAATATTTTGCAAGTATTTTGCTATAAAATATATTTTCTCATTTTTCTTATTATTTTAACTTTTTCTCCTTATTATTTTTTTCTTTTTTATTCTTCCTTCTTTTTGAAAAAATCATTTTCGTCTTAATTGAAGTTGCTCACTTTAAATGTTACTTTTTTCACAATTTATCTCCCCTTTTTACTAATGTTAGTTTAAGTATCTCTTTAATTTAAAATTATATCGAAACATTAGTAGGTATTATTTAATTTTTTTTAATCCAAATTTCAATTAAACTTTTTCAAATTTCGGAGAATTATTATTCTTCTTGTTCAAATAGCATTTTCTAGTTTTGGAATTGTTTGAACATGAGCTAAAATTATGAGATGATTAGGGAATACATATAGTGTTTGTTTCTTTCCCATTTCAATTAAGTTCTTTCAATTTTCAAAAATTAATTTAATTCTTTTTAAAGTTATGATTCTAATTTAGGAATTTATATGAAAATGATAGTTGATGAACCTCAAATTTTAAATTATTTAGAAAAATACGTAGTTTTGTTATCAATAATTTAGTAAAGTATAAATAATATTATGAATAGAATTTGACCGGAGAAGAAGAAGAAAAAGAAAAGAGAAGAAAAAAATGGGAGTGAGATTTAATTTGACATGAGGGGTGAGATGTGAAGAGAAAAAAAAAGAAAATGGAGAAAGTTGGAAGATGAAATGAAATTTAAAATATATCAAAATTAAAATCCAAAAAGTAAGAAAGAGAGAGAAACAAAAAAAAATAAAGGAAAACTTATAATGAAAAAAAATTACATTTTTAATTAAATTAACATGTGTCATGTATTGGTTAGTGTGTGAACACACTTGCTTCTTATAATTTGGGAATGATCGAAAAGTGATATAAATAATACTGATTCATAATTGTTTAGTGGGGGTAATAAAACAGTTACAAAGTTAAAGTGTTTTTTTTTTAAAAAAAAATGGGACAACTTCAATGGTTACTTTATTTCTTTTCTCCTTATTTTATTGAGTTATGTGAAATATACATATTGATTGAATTATTATTGTTGGTTACTTTTGCACCTCTTTATTTTTCTTTATCATAACATTTACTTGTTGAGTTATTAACATATTATTTGTACGAACAAAGCTTGTTTTATAGTTATTATAAAATGGTTAGTAAATTATAATAATCTTCATAACAATGTTGAGAGCGACTATTAAAATGTTTGAATTTATTTTAACTTGGAATTTTTACATGATTCTAACGTGTTGTTTATATAATTGATTTTGTTCATTTTTCTTGTATATCAAGTCAAGTTCAATTATATTTATGATTTTCGATAATTATTTTTTTTGACAAGTCATTTGATTATTAATACATTTGTTGAGGATAATACGGTGAATTCCAGTTTCCCCACACAAATGGTAAGACATCGATTTTAAAGTCTTGTGCCTCATGAGAATAAATGTTAGTTTGAGTCCCACCAATAATGACTAAAATGCCTTCTTATGGGTAAGATGTTGGTTCAAGTCCAACATTATATAAAGACGATGTAAACAATGATTGAGCAATGATATGCTCTTGATAAAAGCATGAACTTTGTCCAATTGATTTGTCTCCATTCTTTTATTGAATGTGAGTAGCAGGACATAATAGTTTTGAAATCCCAAGTGGTTAAATGTATGAATATAGTGTCCCGTAAAATGTTAATGATTTGTGGTAATAAAAAGGAAGAACATTTTGGGTTCTTAGATGGTCCTTCAAGTTTGAAGGTAACGTTGTCATCAATTGTCTTAAATTATTGGGCAAATTGAGTTTGATGCAACCCAATTCAATTTTTTAAATCCTCCATCAAAAATAAAAGAAATACAAAGTGATACATTTGGGACATTTGATCTCTTTAAAGTGACGTTGAGTGATTACATAATGTCAAAACGTTACAATGATTCTCTAATAAAAACTTACGAACATGTCTAAATGGTTATGTCCACTCTTGAAGAACATGTGACGTGTAATTTGTACGGATAAGAACATGTTCATGTATTGTTGGATGATGTCGCATCTCACCTCTACGGGATGTTTTGAGAGCATTGAAAGTAATCTAATTGAAATAATGCCATTTTGGTCATATATATACTTGGAGTACTACTTAGTATAATTTTATAAATGACTATAGGCTGCAAAAGAACGAATATATATTTTTTGTAGAGATTCTGACCAATGATCAAAATAAATGTTGTTGTGTGGCAACCATTTGGTCGTTTGATTATCAAGAATAAGTCTGTGGAATGTATAATTTTCATCATGACAATACGAAAAATTTCTCCTTAAATGAATGGTCATCATAAGAATGAATTGTGAAAATTGTGGTATTACACACATTTATTGGATAGTTTCCAGAAAGGGCTAATTGTTAACTATTTGGAGGAAGGAATAATTCATAATATTGGTTGTAGTAAGTCTCAAAAAAACTTTTAGTTTTCGGAATATTAAAATCAATATTATTTGGAGACTATAAACTATGAGAATATTTATATCTCAAATTACTACAATCAAAGTGGGTTAATTACATATTACGTATTTCATTGTTTATTTGTATACAAATACGGGCATGGTGATGGAATCACATGCAAAAGTACTAGAAGTTTACTTGAATAAATATATTGGCCATATCGGTTGGCCATTCCAATTCAAATGGAGCAAAGAAATTGAGAAATCTCTGGTTATGTTGAAGAAATAAAATTCTTCAAAGAATTCTCTTTTGCTTGTTTTTCGTGAAAAATGATCATTATCCCCATCTAAGGTCGGTGATTTGTATCCCCTAAAATTATTTGGAACATATAAAAAGGTGAATATGGACCCGTTCACCTGCCATGTGAACCGTTTATTATTATGATTTATTAGGTGCATCTATGGTATAGTCAGATGTGCATTTGTATCAACTTACAAATTGATTTTTGTAAGGTTGTTTGCTCGAATTACTAAATTAAGAGCACAGTTCCAAACTATAAAATCATGTTAATAATGCTGATTGGTTTAGCGGAAATTATATGCCTCCAATTATAGTTAGACCATTGATTATGCGAACAAATTTCTCAAATAAATTTGGTATGAGATGAGTTTATTTAACATGTATGCGTCAAGCCAACAAGGTTCTCCCAACACAATTGGTTCATGGTCAGGAACATGTGCGCACATATGATTTTATTGTTCCATGCACCAAGATGGATCCCCAAATGAGGTTGAGGGTGAATGTTAGATTTTCTAACATTAGGAGGAGATATGTGTAGCATCTGAAAATTATGTGTGCAGTGAATTATCTAGATCTTCGTTAAAAAAATGTGAACTTGAAGTTCAAAAGATAATTCATTTTCAAAATGTTGCAAGTAATTTTTCAGATGTATTTGCTGACCCAATATTTTAATTAAGCTGCAAATGCTCCAATAAATAGTCCTTGAAGGACAGAGTATGATACGCCTGAAGCGTGATAGACCAATCAATTTCAAATGTATATCCTTGACAAAGGAGAGGAGCAAATTATCAAAATGATCATTGCTAATGAGGCCCGGTGCTTTTGAAAAGACGCAATAATGAAAATAACATTCATAAGACCTGGCAAAGGTTCAGGTACCCCCACTGAACATGATTTAAATTTGAAGAGAACTCGATAAGTATGTCGTATTGGAATCGATATCAAAATGATCGTTGACGTATATTTGTATGATTAGCACATCAGTACTATACATGTTACGAAGGATCTTAAATTCGGAATATGTCCATATATTAATGGACAAATAAATGATTGACAATATTCAAGTATATTTTGGTTTCACTCTTAGAGAAGTGATCTTTTGAACATATAGTTCATAGATCAAAATATATGTCAGTGAGTACAAATGACTCATTGTGGCGAAGTATAACCGTAATATAAAAGTATGGTTCGTGCCTCGGGCCATAAAGAATTTTTCACAGAAGTCTGACATCATTAAATGAGATATTTTTCTCCAATGTGTGAATTCAATTAAATCTTTTTTCAGTCTAGCAATAGAATACTTGAATATGGCATAATGAAATGATTATTACGTCTACTAAGCAATGAAAGGTTATATGAAATCCTTGAAGATTTAAAGTCTTAGCTGTTTCATTTAGTACTCAATGATTTTGGATTGCTTAACACAGGAAGCACGATCTTTTCAACCTCAAAAATGATTTAAAAGTGTTTGCGTATTAGTACACTACAGATTGCTGGTTAGACAAATGCTAAAAGATGTGTGAACTTTCTTTGAGAAAAAGACGGCTTCAAGAATTTTTGATCAATCTTTCATGAGTCAAAATGATTGATTATTTAGAGGCATAAATTATTGATTTACTAGCTCAATCGAAAAATATCTATTTACTTGCATATGGGGGCCAATAATATATCGGCATGCAACAGACATTTGTAACCACTATTCAAATCATATGATGATGACGTAATCAAGCGTGTGGTTGGTTTGGAATCTACTCTAAATCATATCATATTCATAAAATATGTTTGGATTTTTTCTTTGACAAAGGATATTTCCACAGCACCATATACAAAAATACATATAGCTTCAATTGATGACAATATAATCAAAGGGGATTAGACACAACCTATTTCACCAAAAGTCTTTTTCCACTGATCTTCAACAAATGGTGAGATGACATTCAAAGGCTCGTTCACATGATAATCTTATACAATTATTCACTAAGAAGGATTCCAACATCACTATTTAAGAAGAAGTTTTTGGATAAAGATCAGAATGCATCATCTCCAAGATAAAATTAAGTAACTTTTTTATCAGGGGGAAGAAAACAGTGTTGTACTCTTTTTCTTAACCATGATTTCGCGTCCATAGTGGTTTTTCCGGAAAGTTTTTAAACGATGTAACCTCAGTGTATTAAAAGATAATGTGTACTCTGTTTCCTTCACTAGATTTTTTCCTCACAAGTTTTTTTTTCTAGTAAGCTTTAAACGAACTATTACGTGTGGACATCCAGGTGAGTGTTATAACATATTACGTGTGAATGTCCACTACAAACACGAAGAAGTTACTCATACCATTATCTCTACTATTTTTCTCATTATAAAGATGATCAATACCCTTCATAACCTCCCCAACCCTCTGCTTTATAACAATAACTTCCTTATAGACCTTTTCACTTTCATATCTTCCCCCATTAATTCATGTTAATTCATGTTTATGACTACCTTTTGTATGCCTCTATGTTACACTATAAAAGAGGCATAAGGAGCATATTGTAATAACACTGAAGATTTGATGAATACTTTGAAGATAAGAAATTGCTCTCAGCTTTTTTTCTTTTGCTCCGTATTCTATTGGCTTTAGCATCTTTTCTATTTCTTGTCTTATTTGCTTTAGTTTCCAACAACAAAATTCTAAACCTCTCCATCTTCTTCTTTTTTCCCTCCTTTCCCGCGTCTCCTCCTCCTCCTCCGCCTCCTCCTCCTTACAATTAATTATTTTATACTTTGGTCCTGTTAATTGACTCACTACACCATTACTTATGTTACAATCATGTATATATTTATGAGCATAATACCTAAATAGCCCACTCCTTGGACTTTGAATCACATTTTGCCCTTCAACTTTGGGTATTGCACAACGAGAGACACTTAAACTTTATAAAATTGAACACATAGATACACATTCCTACATTCATCCACATGCCACTATTGTCCCTACATGTGTCCAACGGGTATTTTGTCAGTAGGACTCATGTGTTTATTTATTTAAAAGTTGGATAGTTCAGTGTCTTCCTTGTGCATTAGAAGTTGGAGGTCCAAAGTTAAATTTGAACCAAGTTTAGGGTCCAATATATGTATTCTGCTTTTATCCGTTTACAAATCATTATTTATGGCTTTAACTTAAGGATAAATGATTATATGTAATAATTTTTATTTTTTTATATTATTAATGTTTGTTACTACGTAGTCTTGTATGTAATATAATATAGTGTTTTAATTGTAATGCCGGATATGTTTTAAGAAATATTTTATAAATTTTGTGATACTAAGTTTCTGCGCAAAGCGCAGGTAATTTTACTAGTTTAATATTTAAATAATGAGCCTAAATAAAATTATCAAACTCTTTTAGAAAAATTGGTTGAATTATGCTAACTTTAGCCAAAATTTACATCCAATTTTAACTCATAAATTGAGCTAGTTCATGACCCATAAAAAATCAAAATCCAACCCAATTGATCCTCGTGAACTACGTCTTTCATTATTTTAACCAGTTGACCCAATTTTCCTTTTTTCTAAGACCTAACTTACTCTTATTTTCTCAATTGGCCCGCCAACTATCCTATTTCTCTGTGAAGAAACCTTACCTCGATACAAGAAACAGGTTCCTGTGCTTTTGTAGCAACACAAAAGGTTTCCACAATAAAATCTATGTTTTATATTAACTCAAGAGTTATAACTCAATTAATTAATGAATCTAAACCTAAACTTTCACCCTTTTCTATTAACTATAATAAAAAAACTCTCCACTCACCAAGAAGTCAAACTCGCTTCTTGTTTACAAAAACTCTCAACTCTTCTCAACTCTAACTACCCAGGAAGTCAAACACACTTCTTGTTTACGATTCTCTCAACCTCTCTCTTACTTTACCACAAGAAGTAAAACTCACTTCTTGTTACAATTCTCTCAAGACTCTACCCCCAAGAAGTCAAACTCACTTCATGTTGCACAATCTAGGAATTATTACAACACAATAATAAACCTAGAACAAATCAACAAAGGCTAATAACTCTAGAATTTAATTGATCATACTTCAACATTCAATTTTTCAGTGTGGAACAGAACTTCTTAACCTGAGCCTGATGCCAAAAGCCCGAACAACTCTTCGAGTCAGTTCGCTTGTTCTAGTCATTTTAGAATTTCCTTTTTCATTTTCTTCTTGTTTCTCTCAATTATCCATTTACTATGAAATTTTGAATGAATCTACATAAATTTGAGAGGATGTTTCTACAATAATCTTCCAGAAAAGGAATTAAGATGACGATATCGCAAAATATAATTGAAATTATTTAAATGTCGATTAAATGGGTAATTCTATATATTTGCTTATTGAATGTTGAATGATTTGATTTTTCTTTATATGACTTATTTTAACAATATTTTTTAATTGTTATTGAGAAGGAAGATGAGGAAGGAGATTACAATGTGGAAAATATGTCATGACTCAAAAATGAACGTGATGACACTCGTCTTATCCCACCAAGACAAGTCAGCGTAACTTGATCATTACAATAAAATGCATTTAAAGAAACAAAGTCTCAATGACATTGTTTCTAAAATAGACAAGATCATAAATAGGAGTAAGAAGGTCTGTTGAGATTACAAGCAGTTACCACCTCACCATTCTCCAAGAAGCCTCAGAGAAGGAGAATAGAAATAGCACCAAAAGTTTTTGGTTAGTACCCTACAAACACTTGTATAGTCAGGTGAGTACCGACCAACGGTACCGCCAACAAGTAAACTCTAAATAAAAGCTAGAGGATAACATACTGGTACTCCTTACACCCCGATGGAACCTCCCCAACTACACTTCCTAAAACTTTAGGGCCCAACCTAACAATTCACAATTGCATTGCAACCCATCTCATCAAAATTATTTTTTAAAAATCACCATTCTCAACTACAACTCATATCAAGCCCTCACAACTTTCATAAATAAGGCACCACAATATTCATCTACAGACAATATCAGTTCATCAAATAGAGGTAAAACATATCACAAGTACTTCCACCACCAAGTAAAACACATAATCATCAGAAGAAGGAATGGCATGGGAAATGCAATGCAATAGAACACCATGAAGTGATATGCCTCAAATACCAACTACTCTCTCACTTTATATACATGATCTTCTGAGAATTACATCAAGAGTTCATGACCCTGGGGGACTCGCGAGGTCCATGAATATTTGAACGGGATGAATCTCTCCACTGTCTGTGGTGGAGGATCTCAATGCAACTTTCATAATCAAACACATTTCGCACGACGATCTTCACTGGCCAAAATTAAATCCTAACTCATCTCAACACAGAAACTCTCCACTGTTAGATCTTTACTCATACCCTCTCATGTCAACATGTGCACATATGATATCATAACCACATCTTCAGGTCAATGCATGTGCACAATATGATATCAAAATAAAGGGAATGATGCCAATTCTCAATATCAATATCTCTATAACATATAATCCCCCTCAACCTCAATTATCACAGTCATTACGGTTCACTAAAGAACAAATCAACACATATAAATAAAGTCCATAAATCACTAATACTCATAATCTTTGACATTCTCGGATTAAATCCTCTCTATGTATAAACCTTGCCTTTATAAACTATACTCTACCACTTCTCAACTACCATTCCTCACATAACAACACAAACAATCAATCACATTGCCTTTATATCATTTTCATAATTTAGAATTAATAAGGTGGCAAGTCAACCCTTCACAAAGTCCTCCTTACTTCCCAAAACGCATACTGACAAGGAAAACGAATTTTATACATTAACAAGAGTTTAAATTCACATAGCCTCATCAATCAAGAGTTTCACTCTGGGATACTTGTAGTCTTCTCCTTTTGTTTAGGCTTCCAATTTCAAAACAATCTATCCGGGTAA
>JAKWJA010001434.1:0-28325 GCA_027704765.1 Solanum habrochaites | reverse complement strand
GGGCAAAATGACTGTTCATATCAACTACTCAACTTTGGACCTTAGATATAGTAGAGGGCTGTAAAAAATAAAAGAATATTTTTTATTAAAAAATTATCGAATCCACACCTTAGTTTTGCAGTGTCTCGAATGATCTTTAGAGATAAAAGTCATTCCCTTTAATCTAAAATAATTCCTATAATCATAATGGGAACATCAAACCTCAAATTTGGATTATTATATTAGTCGTTTGCCCCTATACTATAGTTAAATCTTCTACAATTAAATATATATTAGTTGTCATTCCTTTTTCTCCTGTTAATATTAATTCAAAATAATAAAGTTTAGTTGTAATTTTTTTCTCTGCATGTTTTTAATTTTCTACTCCTTAAATTGTAATATTGATAATTAGTTGGAATTTCTATTTTAATCTCCCTCATAATGCTTCTTTAATTCTCCATTTGATTACTATTTTTCTCTATATCAAATCGAAAGTTATATAATAAGGTTTATATAGAATTATAAAATTATCACTACAAATTTTCAGATGAATTAAAAATATAGATCATTATTTAATTTTAATTTTCTAGCTACAATATTCTCACACTTTTTATTTGTAGATTAGTACATTTTTCAGGTTGACGCATCATTCACACTTAATTATGATAATTCAAACTTTTCAGAGTGTATTAATTATTAATGTAGGTCTTATTAAATACTAAGCATGCTACAACTAAAATATTTAAAGGAAAACATATTTAAGATATGTAACATGTAATCACTTATAGAAATGGTAAAAATCACTAAACTCTTTGTCATTGATATGACAACTTCACAACTCAATATAGAATTGAATGTTAAGATTAATATTTGCATTTTGTCTTACTTAATCAAGCATTTCACTAAATTATACTTTAACACTTTATCATCCCATATATTTCTCTTCCATTTGTTTACCCGAAATCTGATATTTATAATTCAACTTATTTTGATGCATAAATACAAAACGGTGTTGTAGAAAACAATTAATTATAATATTAAGTAAAGTTCTTAAAAAAATTTTCATTTCTCCAATCATACGGATATTACAAAAAAAATACTAGAGATTATTGTAAATGATTGTTTAAAGTGCAAGTCCAATAATTTTCCAGGTCTAATTTTTATTCAGTATGTTTTAATACTATACACCGTTGACTATCATCTACTCATTAATCTTCCACACTCATCTAATCCTTTTCCACATTCTCAAGAAATTAATGTCTATTTAAAACCCTCTTTGATTTTTACTTAATCATATCCTAAAAATGGTGTCATTTTATACATATAAGGAACTTTTGCCCACTTCGAAGGAACCAAAAAAAATCCAATCCTAACTGTCACATATTTATGTTGGTTTTATCTTTCCTAGTATTAATTTTAGCTTCCATTTTCTAAAACACTAAGCACTTTATACTTACTCCCTATATTCTTTTGTTGCTGTACGAAACCAATTATTGTGTACAAATTCTTACTACTCCTAACCGAGCTTGCAATGAGAGAAGTCATGTTGAAATCTTCAAAGAGACTGAAATCAATCTTTTGACGATTGATGTGGAATGTTAACAACTTAATTAGTAAATGCGATCATTTTTATATTTATAAAGTTAGGCTATATAAATTTTATATAATAATAGGGATCAAACGTGCAACGCACGTTTCCAAGACTAGTATATATATAGTACTCAGTTGGTCTACCTCTTGGTTTCTAATGCAGTTGCTCTTTTATCTCCAGGCTTAACTATATATTATATAATATAGAAAACAGCTTTTATTCATTGCAATATTGAAAGTACAATTATAAAGATGTCATTGTTTGACACTTAGTTGTGGTTGATTCACACCGGAGAAGCAACTCTAGAAGCCCTCCCTTGTTGCTCTGAAAACTTCAGCATATCATCTTTTGTTAAAGTGATTTACATAACATTTAGCCCAGCTCTCCACTTTGTTCATCCATGAAAATGAAGTTGTTGTTTTTTGAAGTTTTGTTAGGTTACTCTTCCAGGTTCCCCCATCCGAAAATCGATCTATGTAATCAGTATTGTCCTGCTGAGCAAATAAACACATCATGTGTACCCTTCTTAATTATGTTCATCGCGGTTTTAGCTAGTCAGTGTAAATTAAGGGCATCATATCGTTTTTCATATTCCTCAACTTGTCTGGGTGTTGTTTATACTTCTGTAGTTTAGCAACAAATTTGGAAGTTTTAAACTCATCTTCTGTCATTTGTTGTGTGAGAATGATACATACTGCATTTCCCTTGTGTTTATTGAATGGTGGGCGTAAATTCATATCCATGCACTTAGAGTTGGTTTGAACATGCCTGAATTTCCTCCATTTGACATAGCCACACCCCACCTTTAATGAACAGTTCTGAGGCAAACTAACTTATGCCGATTGGATTCTTTACATGTATTCTTTTGTTTACCGATAGTCCTCCTTGAGTCTTGTCAAATCGAGGATGAGAAAGTTGTACAACTTCTTGATACATAACGTGTTATGTATGCGTTGGTGGTGGGGTAACTTACTCACATAGTTTCAGACTGTAACGGTAAGAAAGTAATGCATATGAACTGAGGATATTGTTTGAATCCATGTTTCGAGCTGTGAGACGCCAATCTTTATGACTTAGAGAGAGAATGTCCATCAAAAATTGTAATGTGATGTACTTCTCTGACTGCTAGTTCCACCGACAATGCAAAATGACTAATTGAACCACAGTGGACGTCGATTCAAGCTACTACTACTACCAAGGCAAATCTTGTGGGAAGACTACATCCACTAGCATCATTATAGGGTCGTTGATTAATTTGAGACTTGGACAAATGATAACGGACGTTTACATACTCAGCAACCTGTTTCATTTACAATCGACATAGTGTATTTTATTATTGATTTGTTTCCCGCTAAGGATAATAAATGATACTATTTTGAAGGGAATTTTTCAAGTATTTTGGTGAGATTTTGCTACTATAATTTTTAGGTATTTTTAGGGTAGAAGAAGGCCATATGGAGAATGCAGAGGAAATTTAGGTGACCAAAAAGAGAGTTTTGTGACACTAAGTGAAGGAGGAGTTGGGATAAAATTTTAACTCATTTTTCTAGAAAGAATGGTGGATGATGCCCATTTTAATATTTAGCTAAGTAATGTTCCTGAAATTTTAATGTGCACGTCATGCATTTTTCAACACATATATATAGATTGGCACTTTGGTGGCATTTTAGTTTGCTTTTGAAAAAGTGTAATTTAATTCAAACTAAATAAATTTGATTTAGCTTGGCTTTTTCTGACTGTGTGCTAATTTAATCTTGCAATATGAATTACATAATCAAATTTACATTATTTTCCAAGTTTGAATATATATATATATATATTATAAAACTATATATATTATATATAATATAATATATATATATAAAATATAGATGTATTCTATCTATATATATTATATATAATATATATTGAAATGCACAAGTATCCCTTGATTAATTACTAAATCCCATAGACATACCTTAACTATTCTAAGGTCTTATGTATTACCTCCTAACTTTTTTTGTTGGTATGTTTTATACCCACAACAAACCTTGTCTTACGGTCATACTCCCATGACTCCACTCCATTGAGGCGCGTGTAAGATATTTGGATGTCACTTAAGTCAAAAAGGTGCACAAAATTGCAAAAAGAAATGTTCAGGATATATAGACCTTAAATAGTTAAGTGTGTCCTCTGCGAGATTTTCATGTCATAAGTCCCTAGGGGGTAGACTTGTCTTATGGGATTACTTGTGCATTTTCTTATATATATACTATAAACTGAATCTCTAATATACTTTCTAATATAAATTACGGCTAAATTTAGAACACAATATCTAAAATTGCTTTTAATAATGTTCAAACCTAAAATATAATCTTACTCCATAATGGAAGCCGGAGGAAAGAATAAAAGAGACAAATTAGTCTACTCCAATTTTAATTCAACCAAATAAAAAATTGAACTTTCAACTATTCTTCTTCGATTTAAGCTCAGAATGCACACATGTTATTTTATCTTTACTCCTATTTTAAAGAATTTATCTCTGACTCTAGTAGTTGAACATTTCATTGTGTAGCTATTGAATCCATTATATTTTTTTTGGTCACCTCATTAATTAGTTGTATTGATAGAATCCAATTAAAAAATACATCAAAGTTTAGCTTCTAGGGTTGGCAGCATTATATTGATAGTTGGTTCTCTTTACTTCCTATTCCTAGTTATTAAATTTGATATAGAAAAACTAGTTGATACCCCTACGAATTATAAAATTCTATATACAATTTATGAATATTACTATAATACTATAGACTTATAAACTAGTATTTGAATAAAATTAATTGTTCGGACGTTGGAACTTTAATATTTTATTTAATTAGTAATGGGTGGGTAATGGTTGATTTATAAATTATACTAATAAGTTAAATTATAACAAATAGTTGAGCACCACGTATTTTAAAAAATATTTAAATATAAAACTGTTAAATAAGTGGTCAATTTTGAACCAAAAGGTGGATGACAAGGGTATTTTGGACCCAATAGGTGGGTGAGAAGGGTATTTTGGAACCAATAGGTGGATGAAGGGTAATTTTATACCATTTTCAATACTTCAAGAGTATTTTAGACCCTTTTCCGTAATATAATCACAAAAAAGATTTAAAACACAATACCTAGAAATATATCATAATGAAACGCAACAACTAAAATATAAGATTAAATCATAATGAAACGCAACAACTAAAAAATGACCAAAATGGTTAACTACAACTTTAATATTACATACGTAATTATTATTATTATTATTATTATTATTATTATTATATTATTATTATTTTATTATTATTATTATTATTATTACTGTTGTTGTTATTATTATTATATAATTTGACTTTTTCGATTTATTGATTTTTATTTTTCTGAATGTGAACCAATAAAAAAGAGAAAGAAAATTTGCAGTGGAAACCATTCAAATTATAATTCGTCCACTGATTTTGATTTCGATTTAATCTAAACAGTTCCTTATCCTATTTTGTGTTTTAATGTTTTTAAAATTTTTTAATCGAGACATAATATGAACTCTGACATTGGGTGCAAACCATGACTATTTATTACGAAATTTAGCCCTCTAATATTCTCATAGTAGACAATAAAGTTGTGGCAATTAATTCAATAAGTTATTTTTGTCACCTATTATTTGTGGTGATATAATCCATTTTTCAAAAATCACAGCAAATTAGTTGACTAGGGTTGGCAGCTGGGTCCAATCTTTCATAGTTAGATGTATTATTGTATACATTCCAAAATACTTTTCTTTAAGAATAACTTATATAAGAACAAGTTTGAAATATTATTAGAAAATTATTTAAATAACTACTTTATTACTATCATATTAAGATAAAACATAATACAATACATTAAATCTTAAACTTGATTTAAATTTAACTTTGACCTTCAACTTTCCATAATGCCCAAACAACCACGTGTAACTGTCCCAACTTTTAAATAATAATAATACATGAAATCCTACATGACACAAACCGTATGGACAAAATACATGTAGGTGATACGACGACAGTTAAATTCATATTTATCATATTAAATGCCTAAATCTGTGCAATGAACTTTTGCACTGATAAATTATCACATTTTTGCAAATTTTATTCACTTATGTATTAAACAACGCCATGCAATGCTTAGCTGCGCTATCCAAACGTCTTATGTTTTTTATGGAAAAACACCTAGTAATAATTTTTTTTCGGCGAACTTTTATACTATCTATTGTTTTCATTCCTACCTAAACTATTATTTTTTTAATTTTAAAACCCGCTTGCGTGCGTTAGTCTAAAAACACTTAGTGTATGTGGATTACGATGTAAATATTAACTTCTTAACTTTTTGCTTCAGGGTTTATCAATATTTTTAAATCGTCAATTTATTAGCTCAGATTTTTTTTATTAGTTTTCTTCATTCTAATATTATATTTGTATTAGTTATATAATTTTATGTTTAGACTTTTAGTCTATTTTATAATTAAAAAGGTGTATTATGTTTATTTGAAGATATTCTATATGTTCTATCATAAATGATGATGTTTTTGAGTAAAAACCAATAGCTTTGAAGGTTATAAATATTTATTCGGTGATACAGAATTTTATATAAAGTATCTTAAGATAAACGTGCAATGTACATTACCAGAACTAATAATCTTTAAATAAAATGCAAAAGCAAAGTACATCATCTTTGTTTTTTCAACGACTTGAAAGCTCGAAACGACGAACTCCACCAGAACAATGAAGAAGGAAAATAAATTTTAAACTATGAACCAAAATTTTCACATTTCTTAGCCATGGGATAAATACAAATTTTGTATAATTTTTGTATCGTTTTTTCAAAAAAGAAATTATTTTATTTTATTCTTTTAGTCTCTTGGATATTTGCAAATTATGTAAAAAAAAAAAAAAAAACTACAGATCACGATTATAAATGATTTTTTAATATATTTTAACATTTTTAATAAAGGACATAGACAACTTCGGTAACTCTTCAAATTCTATCATTGTCTCTAAACTCAGACAAAACAAGCAACAAATATTATTTGAAATGACGTAAAAATTATCATAAATCACAATAATTTTAATTTTGAAATATAAAAAAAACACATGAAAAATTAGTTGATTCTATAAATTTTATTTGTGCCACATGAATTCGGACATAGGGAATAATATATATTATTTAAAAATTATAGAAAAAGTACTATAGATTGTCACATCAATTGAGAATGAGAGTAACATATATTGAACCTGTGCTGGTACAGGTTCATATATCTAGTATTTATTACAAATGTTTATGCACTTAATTTTCCAAAGAACATTGCCAGTTAATTTCTTGTCCCGCAATACTGCAAAAGGGCAAGTCCTGGCCCCAAAACATCCTACTTTAGCAGAGTTCGGAAAAGGGTCACACCTTATAACAGATGTGATGTAGATAGCTTACCCTGGTTCAAGCATTATTGATTGCTTCCATGTGAACAGTATAGGTCCACGGAGAAAAACATTACTTTTACTGCTTGCGCCAATCTCGTCCTCCCGTTCACTAGTCCAAGTTTGGCTCAAGATGGTTCACACTAACTAGCATTTGGTGCATTAAAAATGTCAGCCTTAGGACCTCCTATAATTGAATCCCTGTGAGCTTCTTCCTTCTCCCGCTAGATAACGATTGAGTTCACGCGGAATAATTCTGTCATCGTGTCCTTGCCAAAGATGGACCGAACCTTCATTATCTGGAAAAGGATTTGTGATATCCGTCGGAGAAAAGTCCCAGTTTCCGAAACCAACTATCGGGTCTCGATACAAACATTCAAACTCGCCTTGCTGTCGAACCTTCTCCTGGACAAAGACATAGTTCCAGAATTATGACAATCATAATGGTAAGAAAATACTGAATGAATCTATCTCGTTCTAATTTGATATAAGAAGAGAAAAATCACGCTCGGTAGCATTTGAACCTACGACATTGGATTTTGGAGACCGACGTACTACCATTGGAGGTTTTTGAAAAGAAAGGGTAAATAATTTTTTGATTGTTCTAATCACGAGTGGTGCTGTTTGGGAAGTATTTTTCTAGTCAACGGAAATCAACAGGCAGCACAAAAACGAAGTCAATGACCCCCCAATGAGACTGTCGATTAAATTCAACATTTGTTTAGTTTCGATTTTGATTGTGTCATAGCTCTATAATACAGATGTTGTTTATCGTTGGATGAACTGCAGATATTGATCCCAAGAAAAAGACAGCAGGTACATTAAGTCTGTGAACAATCAACTATCGTACTGTAAAAATTGTGAAAAAAGAAAATGAGAATCATTTACCTGACTAGGACTCGGGGCAGAGGATAACTGCTTCAGCATTTCGAGATCTGGCGGACAAAATATTGCCATGTTCCCTTCCAGCATACTTAAAGCATGGAACCACTTTTGGTTCATCCACCAATGAACCAGCCATGGGGCATAATGCGCAATTTTGAATGTCCGTTGATCTTGTGGAAGCATCTTCCCGAGGGATTCTTTTGATAGTTTAGCAGGATAACATGGCCACCAGTAATTTACAAACGGAACAACAAGGGAAACTCCGGCCAGCCTGCGTTGTACATTCAATTCGTTAAATAAATTTCTTGAAAAAATGTAATCAATTTCAGTATCTAATTTAAAAACAATAAAAAACATGGTTAAGTTCATTTCCGAGTATCAAAGGATTCACTGTAAAAGATGAAAATGTACCTATTCGGTATGTACTTAAGACAACTCCATGCAGAATACGCTCCCATGGACAAGCCAACCACATAGAATTTGGGTCCTACTTGTAACTTATAAGCTAGCTCCTCTACGTCAAATGCTTCACTCTTTACTGAGCGCTTTGGATGTGGATCACTCTCTCCATATCCAGCACGATCATATTGTAGAACTGTGGGGTCCATCCCCATATACCAAACTTTGAATAACTTTGTGCCAATTTCAAAGTTTGGTAGAGTTGGTAAGCTACAAAGAAGAAAAACAAGTTTTCTGCCAATTTCAAAGTTTGGCAGAGTACGTAAGCTACGAAGAAGAAAAAAATGGTTTTCTTCTGTAGCACATTTGGAGGGTAGTGTATTTGTTCTCTATAAAAGGGAGGACAATTCTTCATTCTAAACACACCAAAAAGAATTACAAAGGAGAGAAAAGAAGAGTGAGCCTCCACAGAAGAAATAATCTGTGAGGAAAATAGAGAGGTGTGACGGTATTGTAGTGAGGTGGAAACATCAAAAGAGTGTTATTTCTTTTTGAATGTTGTAGTGGTCGTTGGAGTTTACTCAGACCTACAAGTGTAAAAATCCTTATATATGATATTCGTTGCTCCTCTCGGGATCGTGGTTTTTCCCTTATTTATTGGGGTTTCCCACCGTAAAATCTTGGTGTCAGATTTCTCTTTTTTTCTTCCCTCTCGTTGATTAACCGTATGTGTGTTCCATATTTTTTGGCGTTATTACGTAACAATATTATTTGCTGTCACGGAATTTATCCCAATATTATATCAGAGCACGGTTTCTACCATTTACAGAAATTTTTTTGTAGCTTATTATACTATACTTAATAAAAAAAATGTCTGGAGTGAAAGTACGAGTTAGCCAAAATTCCCAACGTGATAGCCGTTTCCCCAACGTTGCAGATAAGGATAAAAGACTTGCTCATCCAACAGGTTTTGCAACAAGGCACGATGCGGCAATCCAAACCCGAATCCATGAAACTTGATGATTGGGAAGAAATGGATGAAAATGCTGCTGTGCAATCAGATTGCACTTAACATCATGAGTAAGTTATAACATCATCGATGAAGAGTGGCCTTGGAATTTGGACCAAAGTGAGAAAATCTATACATTCAAAACGCCTGACAATATTTTACCTAAAGAACAGTTAGAGCTATAAACTATGGTGAAGGTAAATTTTTTGTCTCATTTAAATGTACTTATGGACTAAATCACGCAGCTAGCAAACCTCGGAGTAAAGAATCGAGGATGAAAATATAATCCATAGTGCTCTGAAACTCGTTGCCATCTTCCTACGATACTTTAGCAACAACCATTTTAATGTAAGGACTCATTGAGTTTGAGGATGTCATCATCAGCTCCTTTTGCTTAATGAGAAGAGGAGAAAAGGCCTGAAAATCCCAGACACTGCTCTCATCACGAAAGAGAGGCAGAAGTTCCCAAATGAGCTCAAGTAAACTATGGGAGAATCCGGAGCTCGTGGAAGTCCAAAGTCCGATCAAAATCGAAGGCCAGAATGGCTACAATTGCGATCACCAGGCACTTCAAAGAGCTTGTCAAATCTAAAAAGGGAAATGGGAAAGTAGTGGCCAGAAGAATGATGATCACACAGCTGCCATGGTGGCAAATAATGACGATGTTTGTTCTCCTCCTCCCTCATACATGAGGAAGAAGAATGCATGCCACTTGGCAGGTAATAGAGTCGGCATGGGTTGTCCGACACAACACATCTTATCATGCCCCCACCGGTAAGAGACTTTTTGCAGATCTTATCCGGTGATTATGGCAATGTGAAAATGGTAACATACTACGTATCTCAAAGATTGCGTGTATCGAGACATTGCTTAAAACAAATGTTGGATGCACATTAGTGTTTGAAAAGATGTCGCCACGTACCTGATTTGGCCGGATGAACTTGCTCTCTGGAGTTGCTTTGTGGACTAAGATGGATATGAGAACTAAACCTTTTGGCAAATCAAAAATGGATACTCAACTAAAGTGCAATTATTGATTGCAAAAGGAGTTGCCTCGTGGCACATTATACAGGGCAAATGCAGAAATATGCCAAGGTGAATAAATAATTCTGCTCACGAAGAAAATTCTGGCATTTTTTTATTTATAGTATAGGATTTATGGATGGCATAAATGATGGTGTCATAATGAGCGATAGGATTGCAATTCTTCCAAAAAGTCACTCATACTCTTTTGTCCAAAGGTACAACAATAAATCGTGTAACTATGCTTATTTGGTAAACACATAGAGTCCCTCATTTAATATATCATCTGAAATAAAGTTGAATATACTTGATTTAGTATTTCTATTTTGGTGGTCCATGGAGATAGAATCAATATGAGGTAAGAAATACTACTTGTTTACCTTTAGTGATGACGCTTCTCTCGAAAATTGTGGGTTTTAATATCTTGAGAACCAAAGATCAGGGTCGTTTTCAAGTATTCAAAAGTTTTCAGCTTTGATAAAATAGACAAGCACAGCTAAAAAAACGTCTCTAACCGAATGGAGGTGAAGTCAAGCTTCGAGAATTTAAAGAGTATTGTTCAATACCGGGAAATCAGACATGAAAAAGACATTTCTGGAACCCAAACACAAATGTGTAGCTGAGAGAATGGAATGCGCATCCTTGTTGATACAGGTGAGAAGCATTCTCAGAATGGCTAAATTACCCCAAGACATTCTGGGGGTGAAGCAGTTCGGACAGCGGTTATCTTATCAATCGTAGCCTCAATTCCGTTGGAGTTTGGGAAAAACATTCCCGGAGAGAGTGTTGGAACCAACAAGAAAAAAGTTTTCTTACTCGCACCTAAAGGTGTTCGGTTGGCAAAGCTTTTTGCACATGTACCTCGAAGAGCAAAGAACCAAGCTAGATGATAATCAGTTCCTTGCTATTCATCGGATATGGAGATGAAGAGTTCGGTTTACAGACTATGGATCTTTTAAAGAAGAATGTCATCAGAAGTAGAGTGTAATCTTTCGAGAAAGTTGAAGTTGAACTGGCTGATGATCTAATTCCGAGAATGACAATAAAAAGAATGGTATAGTTCCTACGCTTGTTATCACCATTCCTTCTTCTTCTTAACCATCCCATAAGTGCATGAAAGTATGATTGATGAAGTTGTGCCTGAGCATGAAAGAGCAACCTGATGATTTGTTGAGCATGGGGACAACTTGGTGAAAACCGGCAAATGAGTACCCAGACGAGAACAATCTCACCTCTAAGGAGATCAGAAGACAAGGTAGAATCAACCAATACCCTCCTCAGATATGTCGTACAATGAGAAGGTGAGCAGAAAGTCTTTAAGTAGTGTTGTCTCATCCAAAAGAGCAGGATGATCCATACACGAAGAGATGGGACTCTACAAGAAAAAATGGCACATACCAGGCCTAGTTTGAACTTCCAAAAGAAAATACCACTTAAGTGCAAGTGGTCTTTCAAACTCCAAAAGATGGAAAATGGCAATGTGAGGTACAAACAGCTCTATTGGGGGGTTGTAAAAGGCTTTAAACAAAAGAAAGGTATTGATTTTGGAATGAAATTTTTTTCACCTGTTGTCAAAATTACTTCTATTCGAACTATGTTGAGCATGCAGCTAGTCTAGATTGAATGAAGCAATTGGACGTGAAAACTCTTGCAAAATTTCTTCATGGAGATTTGGAAGAAGAGATTATATGAAGCAACTCAGAGGGATTTGAAGTATCGGAAAGAAACCACATGGTGTGCAAATTGATAAGAGTCTTGTTGAGTTGAAACAAGCCCCCAATACACTGGTATCAGAAGTTTTGACTCTTTCATGAAACGTCAAACGTACCAAGACCTATTCTTATCCATGTGTATATTCAAAAGATTTTCTGACACACATTTTATTTATTTTGGTTTGTTATATGTGGATGACCATGTTAATTGTAGATAAGACAAGAACTGATTTCAAATTTGAAGAAAGATTTGTCCAGTCATTTGAACATGAAAGACTTGGGCCAACACAACAAATTCTAGGGATTAGATTGTTCGAGAACGAACCAAAAAAAAAAGTTGGTTGCTATCTCCAAGAGAAGTACATTGAACTGTACTAGAACGCTTCAACATGACGATTGCTAAACCTTTAGCGACGCCTCTTGCGAGTCATCTGAAGTTGAGGCAAACAGATGGTGTCCTACAACAAAATAGGAGAAATAGGCAATGGCTTAAAGTTGTCCTTATTCTCTTCAGCAGTGGGATTTTATGTATTCGATGGTGTGTACAAACCTGATATTGCTCATGACGTTGGTGGTTGTTAGCAGATATATTCCTTGCAAAATCATTTGAAAGACCCACTGGGCATGCCATTTCAGTTGGATCTCCGGTATTCTAAGAGGTACCACAAAGATTGCTTGTGTTTAAAGGATCTGATCCAATCTTGAAGGGCTATACTGATGCTGATATGGCAAGGTGACCTCGATATATAAAATCCACACTGGATTTATTTACATTTTCCATGGGAGCTATATCACATGGCAATCAAAGTTTGGCAGAGTGTGTCCACTCTCTTACAACTGATGCAAGAATATACTGCATCTACTGAAGCTGGCAAAGATTGGTATGGCTGAAACGATTTCTTTTCAAGAACTTGGATTGCCATCAGATTGATTATTCTTCTTTGTTCCAGTCATAGTGCCAAAAGAAAAGAAAAAAAAAAAATAGACCTGAGCAAGAACACCATGTACCATGCAAGGACGAAGCAATTGACGTGATATATCACTGACTTCCGTGAAAAGATAGAGGACGGATCTATGTATGCAGGTCATGAAGATCCCCTACTAGTGAAAACCTTCAGATGATGCTGACCAAAGATGGTAATCAAGGCCAATTTGAGCTATGCCAAGACTTGTCCGGCATGGACCTCAAGCGGAACCTGGAGCTACCACTCCTTCAGGTGAATGGGGTCGGAGGGGGAGATTGTAGGGTCCATCCCATGTAACCAACTTTGAAATAACTTTGTGCCAATTTCAAAGTTTGGTAAGTTGGTAAGCTACAAAAGAGACAACAAGTTTTCTGCTCAATTTCAAAGTTTGGCAGAGTAGGTACGGCTACAAGAAGAAAAAAATGGTTTTCCTTCTGTAGCACATTTGGAGGGGGGGTAGTGTATTGTTCTCTATTAAAGGAGGACAATTTCCTTCATTCTAAAAACACAACCAAAAGAATTACAAAAGCAACAGAAAAGAAGATTGGGCATCACAGAAGAAAATAATCTTGAGGAAAAATAAAGGTGTGAGCGGTATTGTAGTGATGTGGAAAATCAAAAGATGTTTTTCTTTGAAATGTTCAGTGGTCTTTGGAGTTTTACTCATACATACAAGTGTAAAATCCTTACTATCGGTGATATTCGTTTCTCCTCTCTGTTCATGGTTTTTTTTTTTCCCTTATTTTTTAGAGAGTTGCCATGGAAAAAAATCTTGGTGTCATTATTTTCTCTTTTATTCTCGTTGATTAATCGTATTGTTGTGTTCCGCATTTTTTGTCTTTATTACCGCAAATATTATTTCTGTTACGGATTTATTCCCAACAAGAACATATATTTCAAGCTCTTGAATTAATTCCTGGAAACATAAAACAGAAAGTCCAAGAACGCATCAACTATAGAGCAGTCTTTAACGTCGAACTCAGAAAATTTTATCTGATTTTCAACCGTATTGCAGGTCTTGGTCATAACATACATAGTAGCTACTAAAATGAATACACTAAATATGGAGCTTGCCACTATAAGGCATAAAATAGCTAAACTGAAAATTCAGTGACAAATCATTGTGTTCCGCATCTTTGTATGTTTATATAATTTGAAACTGAAGAAGCTTTATAATCTGTGTGGTCTTCCATCAGTTAAATCATCAAATGATCTAGATTTGGAGAACTGTAATCCTACTAATTACAGATTAAAAACAAGGATCCTTTTCCCTAATTTAATGTCTACACTTCTTCCTTTTCTGAACGTCCCAAAACGTCTGACTATTCAACTGAAAGTATTACTACTTTATCTAACTACTTTAAGTTTCTAGAATTCATATTTATCTAAGTTATCAAAATTCAAACTAAACTCTCAGCTGTTATAAAATATTTAGTCCACTGTAACTACTACTTGTATAATATATAAGTCAAACTATCTTATACTCCATGCCAGTCAAACAATGTTACAAAAAGAGAAGGACGGAGGGAGTAACAACTCTTTGAGGAGTGTACAAAGTTATCCTGTATTTGCTCGTGTGTACATGTGGTGCAGGGGCAGTATGTTAGAAATGTTGTCAATCTGTGTTACAAAATCAGAAATTACTGGTTCTAATAAATCATTCAGAAACACGAAGTAACTGAGATTTTTTTTTTTTTTTTTTTATAACCAGTAGATAAGATGAACAGAAATTATTTGAAACAAATAATTTAATTGTAAAAACTAAAGAATGCTGGAATACTCTTATTGACAATTTAGGCAGGAAAATCAAAGTCACTGGAATTCACATTGTCCCCTTAAGGAAATTATTCCCTCTAGTATCCGAGGTTTGATTGGAATTTAACCGCCCAGGGTAAACAATGATTTTACATAAGTAGAGTATAGATTACCAAAAACTCTACTGGCAGCGAAATCAATCCACAGCAGGAAGTACTACGAAGGAAATATACTTACTTTAGAAGAGGAAGATCAGAAAAAAAATTCTAGTAATATCTGAAGACTGAATGGTATTGTCAATAGGCAAGAAATTATATTCTGAAAGGTGCAACCCTTTCGAATTAACACGACCATTAATGAAAGTGTGCAAACTTTTCAAAAAATGGTGTTGATGTTCCTGAAAGTTGAACCCTTTCAGAAAATCATTGGCGGGAAATTTGGAATATAACGGAATTTAAAAAAAGGTCACTCGCGCGGAATACGAGTCGGGCGGGTTTTAACAAAAATTGAAAACATTTCCGGTTTATCAAACTTAATTTAGTGAAAATAATTTTTGGCCATTTAAATGTAATTTAATAAATAATTAAAAATAAAAACTTTTGTCCAAAAAATTAGCTCTCGATCGATCATTTGCCAAAAGCGAAGCCGAAGCCGAAGCGAAGCGAGCGGAGCGACGACGACGAAGGCGCGGAGGGGGGGTCCCTCTTTCAACCCTTTTAACATAATAGGAGTCGTTTATTTATTAAAACTCTCCTATGGTCACTTTCCATGCCGATGAGGACTATGCCCTTTTTCAATAAAGCATTAGGAGGACTATTTCAATTCCCAACCTTTCAAGTTTAAACCATTTGCCAAGTCCTTCCTTCCCACTAACTATTTCCCATCAAGTCGTGTAACATAACCAACAACATCCCCACAACTTGATGGGGAACTAGTATATAAAATAGGAAATTATGTCCCCAACGGGGACAATTTGTGTTCTTTACAAAGCCAGGATTAATTGCATCTGACATAAGTAGGTTTTCCCCTTGGACTTTCCATAGTTGAACATATGTCGGAATATCCGGTTCAATCGGTAGATGGATATTTTGAACCTCGAACTTTGTGTTGTACTACCTAGACAAACCTATGTCACACAATTAACCCTTTACGCTTTATGATTCTTAGGTTGTGTTCGTTCAGCCATGAAAACACCTCCTGGTTTCATGAGTGTATAGAGAATAGTTTTGACATAAATTCTCTTTGAAGAGGTTCCACGTCACACTCACATAGGTGATTGCAACCGTGTCATCTCGTAGATACACTATGTGGTCAATCTACCAAACTTAGCAAAATCATTAAAAACTTTAAGCTTTATACTTTTTTTTTTTTTTTCTATTAACAAGCACTTAAAGTTTTAACCTTTACCATGAACATTGTTCCTTCATCAGGAAGGGATTGAGTTATTTGAACAATGTTGGAACCGTCAGCCATCAACTTTGTTTTTTCTCCTTGAATATAGCTCTTGGATCTCCAGTATGCTAGATAGGTTACCGTCATGCGACTTGTCCTAGCCGTAAACCCTTCCCTAGATGATCTTTCAACTGCCTCTCTCACAGGCTTTCGTTAGTGGTCTGACACATTACGCTTGATTTACATAGTCAAGTGTGTGATAATTCCACTAGAGAGCAGTTGTATAAGGTTCATGTAATACGTCGTCTATGAACGAGACTTTCCGTTGTACATACGCTCCCGGCCCATACATATTGCTGCTGACTATCGCAATGTATGCAAATTGGTCGACAGGTTTGGGCCAGAATGGAATATCCTTAGGAAATTCGGAAAGCCATTCATGCTTCTTCACCAGGCCTTATCAAAAGCAAGGAATTCAGATTCCATGTGGAGCGAGGCAATTACATGTTGTTTGGAAGATTTCCAAGAGACATGCTCATCCACAAGTATGAATACATAAACCACTCGTGGATTTTACATCATTTGATCGGTGATCCAATTTGAATCACAATATCCTCAAATCACAGAGGATATTTATTTATAAGCAAAGCCTAATGTTGTGTTTCATTGTAGAAAACCACCATCACCGTTTCACTATCCATCCAGTGAGTTGATTCCGGGATTACTGTGCTACCGATCTCAGTTTACTAATATCACCATGCTAGATCCGGGTCGGTGCAATCATTAATATATCCTCAAAACTTCCCCAAAACACTCTGGCCATATTCAATTTGAGAGTCACTTTGCCCTTCTTTTTTTTTAAATGTTACAACTAAAATCAAGTGGCGTTGACCTACATTTGAAATTCAAGTATTGAACTCTATCCCAATAACTTTTTCAATATAATGAAAAAGGGGGGGGATTGAGATAATGCTAGCCCTGGGAGTTTTTGATAAAATCCTTACCCTTAAGATCAAAATCAGCAACTCCTAAGCTTTCATATCGAACTTGTTGGAAACATGCGCTTGTAGCGTTCGTATAATCATCCAATTTCTTTACTCATTATAACATGCATCAACAATACAAACCCCAAACAATGACTTCATGATTCATAACATTTTTTATGTAAATAACATTTATCAATTAGTTTAATCTTGAATCAATTTGCCAACATTACTTGATCAAATTTGTCATGCATTGTTTGGGTGCTTGCTTGAGTCCATAAATGGATTCACAAGTCTGAACACTTCTTTTCTTTACCAGGAACTATAAAACCCTTCAGGTTGTTTTTTCCCCCAAAAATCGTAAATTTCTTCCTCTAACTACTCCCATTTAAAAAAGGCTGTCTTACATCCATTTGGGGGGATTTTAAGTCATGCACTGCTGCAAGTGCTATTAACATCCTCAATTGATGTGACATTGTTACTGGAGAAATGTGTCAAAAGGATCCAGACCTTCTTTCGTCTGTCCCCTTTGACTAAACAGTATACCGTGTATTTGTCAATAGAAAGAAATATCTTTTCTCTCTTGTATTCCTCGGTAGCTTCCTACTCGCCGCTCCTCCCTTGTTACACTCTTCCGCCCCATACTCTGTCTATTTCTCTAATCGCCCCTTCCCCCTGGTATCTCTCCCTTCATCATCCTGCCTCCATATTTGCCTAACTGCTTCGCTACCACCCACAGTTCTCATATTTTCTAACCCTCCCTCCTTGCTCTCTTCCTTCCTATTGGCTTCTTTTTTCCCATCACTGTCCTATTCTATCTCGTTAAGATTCCTTTTTCACGTGCTATCCCCATATAGGTTTTATGAACGTATGTTTTCCCCACTTTTCCCCTTCATCCGGTTTCTCCACTGTTTATCTGGCATACTCTATTTCGTACATCCGGTTATATCTACTCTCGTTCTTTAACGCTTCCTCTTTTCGCTTCCTCTATTCTTTTTTCGTGTATCTTCTTACCCTCACTCCTTCCCGTTAAGCCTTTTTTCTCCCTTCTTTCCCTTTACTACCGGACATATTCCTCGTTTTTCTCACCTCCCGCTCAGACTCTTTACGTTCCTCCCCATCGCTGTCTTCCATTTTGCCCTCTTCCCTGCCCTATCCTGCCCTCCTCTGTCTATCGCTAAATCCTACAAGGTTGACTGGCAACCTTACTACCTCCGCAACCACTATCTTTATTTCTTATCAAAACCCCCTTTTCTCCTGATCTCTTCGCTTTCAACGATCTACCATTTCCTACGGTCCGTCTAAACTACCATTTATTTCCCCAGTTTATATCCGCTTACTCTATCTTACCCCTCATTCTACTTCTTTCGATCGTGCACTCTCCTCCCTCTTCATCTTCTCCTATTTCATGCTTCCCTATCACTTTAATTCTTCACCCCCTCGGCTTCCCCTCTTCCCATCGCTTCTACCAGTCTCTGACCAAATCTCTACTTCTTCTGTTCTTCTCATTATTTCCGCTTCCCTCCTATCTCCCCTGCTCGATCTTACATTTAACAAAGTCCTTACATCTCCTCCAATCAAGGTTCCTCCCAGTTATTTCTCGTCTTTTTCTTTCGCACACCTTTCCTCTCTCCCCCCCTCCGGCTGCCTCTAATCTCTTTTAACGCCTTCCCCTTTTTCCGTAGTCCCGTTGCTGCTCTCACTCTTTCTTTTTCATCTCAGCGATTCTTTTATTCTATTCTAGGTAGTCTGCAGCCTGTCCTCCGAAATTTTACCGACCTCGCTACTACTATCTCTCCGATTTGACGTTGTCTCCTTTTCTAACAGTTTCACTCCATACCCGCCACCAACGGCTTTTCCGACGGCGAAACTCGAGTTTTTAGACGCAAGCGACGCTCTTTATTTTCCGTTTGGCGTGTTGCCTGCGCATGCGCTCTGATGGACAAATGTCTCCGCGAGTATAGCTTCTCGGGTTCCAATTTGTTTCAACTTTACTCCACCAAGTTCGAGCGCTTTAAATTACTTTCTTTCTTTTAGTACCGCTCGAGGCACCCAGTTTCGTTGACGCTGGTACTTGCCAGAAGGACTCGACAATGGGTACGCGGGATAAGGGGGTGTGAGTAAAGCCATTTGGAAATATACATCGACGATTCATAGTACTTTTGGCTACTATATCTCAGGTCGTAGAGCAAAATGGTAGGAGCCTTTGCCAAAGAGTAGAGTGGCCCAGCATGCGGATATAGTCGAGTGAGGGTAGCACGTGATTGAGCGAAATGATAGAAAGAGAAGGAGGGCAGAAGATCATGAACGGGATGAACTGCGGTACGATAAGCAAGGAGAAAGAGGGTAACGAGCTGCTTTGTGAGTAGCGTCCGAGAGTGTGGGGGGAACGAGGGGGACAGGGTAGTGGTACAAGTTGGACAGCGGATGAAAGGGCAGTTCGGGATGTGGGGCGAGGCAAGAATGGGATGGCGAAGACAGGGAATGTTAGGGAGGTAGAGGAAGTAGGGCAACGCGTGGAGAGCATGTTAGATTAAAGTTGCGGTATTGAGGAATTGAATAGCTGTGCCAGTGTAGTCGAGACGAAACGTGGAGACGTGAAAAGCTGATGCGTAGGGGGAAGAGCGAGGTGAGGGGCGTCAGGGAGGAGAGAAAGTGAGAGTGGTGGCAGAACGGAGTGGACGGGTGTTGAGTCGAAGGAGGGCCGCGTTATAATTTCGGTGAATTACCGATAGGCTCGGCTGCCTTTCGGTTAGGGGTGAAGCATGAATCAAGTAGGTGGAGAAGGGGTTGCTGCTGACGGCTGTCTGCCATAGGAGTGAGTTGGATGTGGTCAGGTTGTGACACAAGCCTCTGGGCGGAACAGGATGAGTAGATGCGGGCCGGGAGGTCCTGATCCCTGGCCGGTTTTCTGAAAGGAGTGGAGATGGCGCCGTGGCAAGCGTGTGTACGTTAGTGGCCGGCTTCGCGACTCGCGCGGAGGTTTAGTACGTTCTGCGGTTGTGTGTGCCCGTTGGAGCTGAGGGTAAGACGGCTGGCGTGGGCAAGGCGAGTGGGTTGGTGCAGCGTATGAGGGGGGCTCCGCTTGTTGTCAATCGAGGGCGGAGAGAAGACTGGGATCGTAGTAGGCTGGATGGGCGGATTGGGCGGTGGTGGGGGAAGGCAGGGTGTAAGGATGGCGGGGGGTTTCTGGGGGGCAGGTCCGTGGTGTGGCGGTCGAGGTATCTATAGGATCCGGGGGCGGGGTACACGAGGGCCGGGGGAAGGGTAGTTGGTAGCTGCAGAGGATGGAGTGTCCTAGAGCAGCAGGAGAGTTAGGAGCAGGGCCGGGTTGGGGTGGGGGATGGGAGGGGGGAGAAACATTAATCCTGTTTGCGGGCACCAGGTTGCGGCACGGAAGGGTTGTGCTGGGCAGGAGAGGGGGATTGAGCGGCAGGGGAATGTGAAGGAAACCGGCGAACGGGGAGGGACACGTTTCATGGGAAGAATGGCATGCGACGACAGCTTAGCTAAAAAGGCCCGCTGGCAATGGTGTAGGGTGTCTAAAGAACTAGTCAGGGCTACGCCGTATTTTATGGTGAGAAGATAGAGGGTAGCGATCTGTTGTGCGAGGCGAAAGTAGGAGCTGAGGTTTAGTAAAGGAGGTGGTGGGGGATTAGGTCGAAAGAGCATGATTAGAGGAGAGTGGAGATGGGGAATGAAGAGTCGAGCGGCAGCGGGTTGGCGTGGGTAGAGCGCAGAGGGGGAGACAGGTTGAAATAGAGAGATATTGTAATAAAGGTAACTACAGGGATCCATTAATCGCAACACGAGGCGCCATGTGTACTTTACCTTTGTGAGTGCGGGGACGGGTGGAGTGTACTCCGAACCTCGCTTGTATAGAATGGTTGGGAGATACTGGAATAGCATTACCTACTGGCATGACAATCCACAATCAGTGGCAGGGTTGCCACCCTGTGGACGAAACACCTAGTCTAGGATGGGGGGCTGAGTAGAGAACCCATAAGTAAGAAGGCGGCACGTATGGCAAAGCTGATGCAGATATGCAGCTCGAGAACAAGGAATTGACACGATACAGTGCGCCCTTTCATCATAAGCGGGACGCGCTTAACTCAACCACTACTGGCGTCTCCCACCCCGCTAGCTAACCAATAAAGCAACTTTATCCTCGCATCCCCGCCTAATAGCTCCTTATCCTGATCTTAACTACCTTTCGTTCTTTTCCCTTTCATCCTTTTTAACCCGCTCCTCTACACTATCCCACTTGCAGATCACTTTCTTTCGTCGTCAACTGTTATTCTTTCGACTTCACACTCCTCGACTCTCTGTTTTCTGTTGTTTTACCTACTCCCTTTGTAGTATCTTGTTTAATTTCTCGTCGCTCTATTAGACATTGTACTTCCCGTAACCCCCTTCCTTTTGCTCCCGCCTACCCCGCAAGCACTTCTTGCGCTTTACAACGCATGATCTAGAACAGTATCTCAAGGTTTCATTTTCCTTTTAAAGATCCAATTTGATCCTTAAAGGTTTAGTTCCGAGAAGATCAGTCAATTCCCAAGATGTGACTGCTTAATTATGATTTCAATCTCATATTGACTCGACTTCTTTTCCAATAAGGACTCTGACGACAAGACATTGCTGCTTTAAATGGTGTGAGGCTCATTTTCAAGCAATAGGGCTATAAAAATCTGGTCCGGACAAGAAACAGATTTACGTTGTCGAGTATCTTCGCCTAGGTTCCCTCACTAGGTTAGAATATTTTCATTGATTCTTCTCGTGGTCGTTTAGATCTTGCACTTGTGACTCACTTTAGTTTTATACGGGATAAATTTTTCAAAAAAACTCTGCATTATCTGATTTCAATTATCGTATTAACATGAATCTCAGGCTTTATCAGATTTGTGAACCAAAAATCGACAGGCTTTACATTCAGCATATCCAATAAAGAACAATCTATTGTTCTTGGGTCCTTTAACCCTCTTGGGTAAAGGAACTCTACTTGGACTAAACACCCCCACACTTTAAAATATTTCAAAGTTGGGTTTGTCTTACTTCCACAACTCATAGGGAATTGATTGTGTTTTTCGATGGGATACTTTATTGAGTATTTTATTAGCTGTAAGAATGGCTTCCCCCCAAAGATTTCCGGGGAACCAGAAATTGATCATTGAAGGCATTTCATCATTTCCTTAATGTTCTGTTCTTCGTTCGGCAAACCTGACTGTGGTGTATAAGGTGCAGTAGTTTGCTGAATAATAACATATTCCGCAAACATATCATCTGCAAAAAGGAGATTCATATTCTCCACCCCTATCACTCCGGATCATTTTTATTTTTAGATTCCAAATTGGTTTTCCACTTTCATTTGTATTGCTTTAAACTGCAATCAAGTTCACCTTACTATTAGCAAGTATACATAACAAAATTGAAGTGCAGTCATCAATAAAGTTATTAAAGCTATTTGCCCACCACGGAGATGGTGTTGACTTCATATCGCGCAATATATCTGTGTGATTCATCTAAGTTTTAGGAATTTCTTTCAACAGACTTGTAAGGCATGTTTAACAAACTTACTTTCCACACAAAATTTCACATTTGACTTATCGCATATTAAAATCAGGCGCAAATATTCTAACTTAACCAATTTTCGCAAGGCTTGTTAATAAGCATGTCCCAATACGGGCATGCCATACTCACTGACCTCAATAAGTCAACAGGAAGCGAATTTTATGAATTACGTCAATAACCCATTACATTTAGTTTGAAAAGACCCTCATGAGATAGCCCTTTCATTATGAAACATTTCATTCTTACTATTACAGCTTTATCACTAACTAGGACACACACATTAAACCCGTTCTTAACGAGGTAGGTGAAAAGCAGAAAACTAAATTCTCCTATATCGTAGGAACATGCAGAACATTGTTTAAAGTCAACACCACTTTTGCAGGAGTCATTTTCAAACATTACTTTGCCGTTTCCTGCAATCCTTGCTGTGCTGTGTTTCCATGAATAAATCTTAATCGTACGTCAGCATGGGAGTGTCTATGTTGCAAAGGTTCTTTTACAGAGCAATATGTCTATGTGGGCCACCTGAGTCGAGAACACCACTCCTTGGGATTTCCAACTAAGGTTACACTCGATCTCATTTGAACACAAGTCATCTGCATCTTCACTTTTTTGTCCAGATGTTTGCGTGAATTGTTGGCCTTTGCCTTGTTTTTGTCTTTCTTGGAGCATGGGGACACTTCAGAAAGATCTAGCCAGCCTTGACCACAACTTTATACAGTTGCCTTTGAATTCTTCTTGGCGTTCTGACTTCTGCCCGTTGGAATCTTTCTCTTTTTAGTCTTTGGTAGGACGCTCTTCAAACCAATATTAAACTCCAAAATGAGTGTTGAACTCTTACGCGGAATTCTTCTTTTCGGCATTTCTGTTATCTTCCTCAATCTTGAGCCGAATCACAAGATTTCAAGCTCATTTCCTTTACGTTTGTGCTTTAGATTTAATTCTTGAAATCATTCCACGAAAGGAGGCAACTCTCGATCATTTGAAGCCACTTGACAAGCTTCATTTCACTACCATAATCTTGCAGCCAATCAGATTATGGAGATGAAGGTGTGAAGTTCCTGACTTGTGACCAACAGTCTTTACTATCTGTCATTTATAGTCTAAAAATTTGCCGACCACAAAACTTTTTCAAGCATGCATACTTCTGTCTTCGTATTTCTTCTCAAGTGCTATCACAATCTCTTTGAAAGTTGTTATGCATTTTATAGATCAGCTATATAACGCATCCTCATAAAGCACTCAAAAAGTAACATTTACAAAGGAAGTCTGACTGCTTTCCATTGCTTTAACACTCATAAATTTTTCCTGTCTGGCAACTCCAGCAGGAAAACCTGTGCGCAGAGCCATCTTCTTGTTAGAATTTCGGCAGCACCAAGGGAAGTGGTAAGCCGAACAAATACTCGTTGCTGCCATCCTTTAAATTCACAACTGTGAATTTTACCCGTTTTTCTGCTTGTGATAAATCAAAGGCTGTTGGTGCAGCACAACCACTGGTAAAACACCAGTGTTTTCCAGTTTCTGATAAACAAAATTGATACCATATAAGTAAGCAACTAAAAATATATTGCCAAGACTTAAAAAGGTATAAAATCACAAAGGATTTTGTCTCCACCAGAAACACAGATTAACTAATTCTAAGATTGTGTCAATATGTGTTACCAAAATCAGAAATTACTGGTTCTAATAAACATTCAGAAAACGCAATAACTGAATTTTTTATTTTTTTTTATACCAGTAAATAAGAGAACACGGAAATTATTTGAAACAAATTAATTTAATCTGGTAAAAACGTACCAGAATATGAGAAATACTCTATTGGAAAATTTAGAAGGAAATCAAGTCCACTGAATTCACAGTGTCCCCTAAGGACAATTATTCCCCTCTAGTTCCGATGTTTGATTGGAATAAACTCCCAGGGTAAAATGATTTTAATCCAGTAGAGTATAGATACCAAAACTCTACTGTCAGCGAATCAATCCACAGCAGGAAAGTACACGAAGAAATATATTATTTTAAGGAAGAAGGAAGATCAGAAAAAATTCGTGTAAATTTGAAGGATGAATGGTATTTATAGGCAAGAAGATTATATTTGAAACGGTGCACAAACCTTCAGAATTAAACGACTTAATTGAAAGGTTGCAAAACTTTCAATGGTGTTGATGTTCCTGAAAGTTGAACCTTCTCAGAACATCATGGGGGAAGATTTGGAATATAACGGAATTTAAAACGGGTCACTCGCGCGGATCCGAGTCGGGTCGGGTTTTAACTAAAAATGAAAAAATTTCGGTTATCAAACTAATTTATTGAAAATAATTTTTGGCCATTTAAATTAATTAATAAATAATTAAAATAAAATTTTGTCAAACAATTATCTCTCGATCACCCCCCCCCCCCCCCCCCCCCCCCCTTTTGCCGAAGCCGAAGCCGAAGCGAGCGACGACGCCGACGGCGGAGGGAGGGGTCCCTCTTTCCAACCCTTTTAACAATAAAGGAGTGTTTATTATTTAAAATCTCCTATTTTCCTTCCATTACAGATGAGGGACTAGGCCTATTTCAATAAAAGGCATTAGGGACTTTTCAAGTTCACCAAACTCAAGTTCTAAACCTTCACATTATCGCATTCCCTCTATTTCCCTCAATTCTTGCTAAATAGCCCAACAAGAAAATCCCAGGCCTAAACTTTGGATGGCCTTTATATGGCAACTGTCTGTAGACTTTAATAAATTACCGCACAATTGGCGAGTGCTACCTGAAGGCTTGCACTAGGTCCATTGTGAGAAAGTGCAGTTATGTTTCTAGTGGTGCCTGTTTAAAAACGACGGTCTTGTTAAACGACAAAAGGGAATCTCAAGTTTTAAGTGGCTTGTAGACATGCCTTTTAAGGCGGCTTACATAGTTGACGCTCGAGAGAATTGTGTTGTTAACAAGGAGGTAGAAAAGAAAATATATTGCAGGTAAATGACGCAAAGATGTGTGGGGGTGTTCAGAGTTATTCTTGTTGCTTTGATGTAAGATAGCAGATCTAAAGAGTATACTCAGTCTTCGTTCACGCCCCATCATCTGAACCCCGCCCCCATCCCATCCCATATGGGGACAGAATTGTCTTCTATAAGTTGCAAAAAAATAATAAGAAACATGATAGCCACCGGACTTCTAGTTTTTGCTTTAACCTGTTGTTTTTCAACATTACCGCTTAAACAAAGAATCATATTTGCTCTGAAGAAAGTTTAGATGCAATTGGTCTATATTTATGTAGTCATCAAGAAAACCCAAACTGACTAGCGGATATAATGAATATGGATATAAAGATAGTCTTGACAACACGAGCTCCCAGGGAAGTCTACATGACTCGCGATTCATCAAGTATAAAACTTAGATAGAAGCGCAAGGTAGTTATTGCTGAAGATAATGAAGGCACAGGGTTGAGTGGAGTTCTTTCGGAAGTTCCTGGTTCTGGGGTCACTGCTCTTCCAACTGGTGACACGGCCCAGAATCTGATAACAGGACCGATCCAGGAACTCCTGCACCGTCATCTGAGTCTCCTCATGTTGATAAGCCTGTAAAAGCACATACCTCAACTAAGGAGCTTTCATATGGGGACGAATATTCTCCTCTCAGTTCCAGACTCTGCATGGCCAAGAAACTTTCGCTAATGGCGAGCCATTAACGGCGAGGGTTCATCAAAGAAACAAAGAGGGGGCAAACGTGGCATTCCAATCAGATATTGAATAAAGCTAGCCCACCATACAGCAGGCAACATTACAGTTTTATGATGAGCGGACCAATTTAATCATAAATCAGGATATCTCTTGAATCGAGGATCATAAAGTTTCTGTAGCAACAATAGTATTCGATATTCGATGTCCTTGCATGCTTCTTGTATTATGCAAACATGACTTCAATCATCTAATTCTGTAACCTTGATTGTCATATATAAATATATAGTACTCAGTTTGGCTCTAACCTTGCGTTTCTAATGCAGTGGTTTAAGTTGCTCTTGTGTATCTCAGGCTAACTATACATTATATAATATAGAAAACAGCTTTTATTCATTGCAATATAAAAAGTACAATTATAAAGATGTCATTGTTGACACTTATTTGGTTGATTCAACAACTGGAGAAGCAAACTCTAGAAGCTCCTTGTTGCTCTGAAACTTCAGCATATCATCTTTTGTTAAAGTGATAAGTACATTTAGCCCATCTCCACTTTGTTCATCCATGAAAATGAAGTTGTTCTTATTTGGATGTGTTGCTAGGGTTACTCTTACAGGTTCACCCCATCCGAAATCGATCTTATGTAATCCAGTATTGGTCATGCCTGAGCAAAGATAAACATCATGTGTATCCTTCTCTATTATGTTCATCGCGTTTTTAGCTAGTTCAAGTGTATACAAGGGCATCATATCTTTTTTCATATCCTTCAACTTGTCTCGAAGTTGTTGTTTATCCTTCTGTAGTTTAGCAACAAAGTTTGGAAGTTTTACCTCATCTTCTGTCATTGTTGTTGTGAGAATGATACATGTTGCATTTCCCATTGTGTTTAGTGGAATTGGTGGGCGTAAATTCATAGCATGGCTCATTAGAGTTGGTTTGAATATGCCTGATTTCTCCATTGACATAGCCACCCCACATTTATGAACAAGTGCTGAGGCAACTTCAATGCGAGTTGGATTCTTTACATGTGATTCTTTTGTTACGATATCTTGAGCTGTCCCAAAGTGAGGATGAAGAAATGTACATTCTTGGGACATGACGTTTTGATGGATGCGTTGTGAGGTAGAGGTTCTATTCAAATTAGGTTCGCACGTAAAGGGAAGAAAGTAGATGCACTGAACTGAGGAGATGGTTTGAAATCCATGTTTCGAGCTGTAGACGCCCAATCATTTATGAATTTAGAGACACAATATCCATCAAAAATTGTATGTGATGTACATGCGCTGACGGCTATTCCACCACAATCAAAATGACTTAATTGAACCACTAGTGGACTTCGATTCAAGCTACTACTCACGGAAAATTCTTTGGAAGACAACCCACAGCATCATTATAAGGGTTGTGATAATTTGAGAAATTGGACAATTGATAGGACGTTTAAATTATCAGCACAATGTGTCATTAAATCGACATAGGTGTATTATATTGATTTTCCCGCTAGGGATAATAAAGATAATATTTTTGAAAAGGGAATTTTTCAAGTATTTGTGAATATTTTGTACTATAATTTGAGTATTTAGGTAGAAGAAGGCACAGGAGAATGTAAGGAAGTTTATGTGGATCAATAAAAGAGAGTTGTGAAATCTAAGTGAAGGAGGAGTTGGGGATAAAAGTTTAATCATTTTTCTAGATATCATTTTTGATGATGCCATTTTAGCTATCAAAAAAATTAATATAATTTAGCTAAGTAATGTTCTAAAATGTTGAATGTGCACTCAATTGCATTTTTCACACACATATATATAGATTGCACTTTGTGGCAGGGGTGTGCATTTAGTTTGCTTTTGAAAAAGTGTAATTTAATTCGAAATAAAATAAATTTGATTTAGTTGACTTTTTTTTAGTTGCTTTTTCTGATGCGGCTATTTGACATCGTGTCAAATAACCTG
>JAKWJA010001433.1:0-49127 GCA_027704765.1 Solanum habrochaites | reverse complement strand
TCAATACTCCTTAGTTGTTGGACGTTAAATGAGAATATAACTAGAGCTACACATGGTTTCGTAGACATACTACACTTGCTGCACTCTATTGTGGTGTAGATTATATTTCAAATTCGGGAACATTTTTGGAGATTTGATATGAGTTTGGATTATCTTGAAGTTGTGGTTCACTTCTTTCTATATTTTGCGGTGCACACCTTCAATCTACCTTTATTTTATTAGGTTATTTTTTTATTCTAATAGGATTTTCTTGTAGGATATTTCTTATGTTTAGATTTTCATATTAGTTTTGTCTTTTATCCTATTATAGAAGCTCTTGTACTTATGACACTAAATCGTGGGGGGGGGGGGGTGTTTCTATTTTCCGCATTTATTTTGAATACTTAGTATGTTAATATTAGTTAACATTATCTTTTCATGTTTAAGTTGAAATGGTGAAATCTATTGGGTTGGCTTACCTATCGGTTGGGAACATAGGTGTAATCACGACTCGTGATTTTTGGGTCTTTATATTGGACTAGTTCGTTAGAGCATTTTCCAAGGAGAAGAGAGGTAAGGAGAAGGAAAGGGCGGGGAGGGGAAACGCAGCAAGCAACAGCGCAGCACAAAAAGATAATACAAAAACAACAAAAAAAAAAAAAGGCAAGGTAACAGTTGTTCCTTTTTTTTTTTTAATTTAATTTTCTTTGTGGATTTGGTGTTTGAGATTTTTGTTATCAACCATTGTATCATCACCATTCTGATTGTAGATATCATATATAATTTGCTTAAAAGTAGAATGAAAAATCATCCAGTATCCAGTCACCAGTTCAATTTTTGTACTTTATCATCAATCACCTTCAAAAAGAAACTTAACATATCATCGATTCCAGAATCATCCGTTAGGTTTTAGGGTTTTTTCTCTTAGCAACACATTTCGAGTTTTAAAGTTCCCGTCTAACCATTTTTTCACATTTTTAGCACTTTGTCGGCCTAGAATTGCGGTTGAGAAATGTTTTGTCACAAACTGGGTGATACGTGTTTGTGCCTCTGGATGCACGTGACTCTTAGAGTTGAGCTGGTTCTTGACATACCGTGGCGTCATGGGTATAATTAATGCTTTTTTCTTAAGTTTAGGCGTCAAAAGCCCACCTTTGTGCTGACTAATTTTTATACAAGTTTTCTTTGTTTTGCAGGGAAATCTGATCCAAAAGCCAAATGCGAGATTGGACGTTTGAAGAGCGAGAAATGCAGAAAGAGACCACTACGGAGCTTATGACGGTCCGTCATGCTGTGACGGTCCGTAGGGGTGGCCAGCGTTAGGCAGAAGCGCAGAAGGAAGATGGGAAGTCTGAAAAGTGTGGGATTACGAGCTTGTGGACGTCCGTATGGATAGACGGTCCGTCCTGACCATGTTTCCCACGCCCCTCCCCCTCGTGAAGATCAAAGAAGTTGATCCCAGTACCCAAATTCAAGAGTTGAAGTCTTTGAAACGAGCCCCTCGACGACCGTTGTGACTATGACGGTCCGTACACGTGCCGTTGAGGGAAGAATAGGTAGTAGAAGGAAAATGAACCAAGCTATGAGGATGGGGGGGACCCCAGATTCCACGACGGTCACGTCGAGACCACGCTGAGTCCCCCCCCCCCATCGCGTGCGCCGTGACAGCCGCCGTCTTTGGCCCAGATTTCAAGTAATTAGAATTCTTGTTTAATTAGGTTTTGTTATTTTTATAAATAGTTTGAAAAACCTTATTTTTGTGAGCACGTTAGACACTCAATAATTAGACTCTGAGAATATTGAAATCCGTATTCGTAAACATGGTATTGGAGATTACGCGAAATCATTAGACTTTTCGTGAGATTATTGACGACTTTGGGAGAATTTTGCAAGTAATTTTTGGATGATTAATCAAGCAATCTTATGGACTTTATTCTTCTCTGAAGTAAGTACAATGAATTCTTCTATTTAATATATTTGAATATTGTGTTTATGCGCGATGAGTACTAAACTCCATAACTAGGGTTGTGCGGAACATAGGCAAATAATGAGAGTAAACCCTAGCTAAAAAAACAATTCTAGAATAGTGTCTTCATGTATTAATATTCTGCGCGTAGAAGTCTTTTTAACGGAAATGATCAACGTTGTAGACTAGCTTAATGCCTACACCTCTTTTACCGACAAGATGGTAGATATAGGAAAAGAAATTATTAACATTAGATTTAGTGGTGATACTATCAAATAGGCTGAGTCATTGCATTGGCTAAGACGATTGACTGTGGTAGTAACTTAGTCAAATATCGAATACGATGCTTAATAAGATCTAGCGAGCTAAAAGAAAAGGCGTTGAAGAGCCCAAACACGCTAGCCGCGACAAGGTGACGGAGTGAGATTTTCTAGAGTGACCGCGACCAAGGATTTAGAAATACATAATTAATCAATTGCATGCAAGATCCTAGGAAAGCTTGTTATAGTTAGATATATCAGGTAGGAACATGTGGGGAACACGTAACCCCTAGTTACGTGATAATTGAGTGAAACCCAACTTGTCAAAAATGTTAATGTCTCTTTCAATTAGTTAGTTCTTCTACATTATTAAGAAATACACCCCCTATTGTACATGTTATGAACTGTGGCGAGAACACGTAAACCCTCGTTACTTTGATAATTGAGTAAAACCAAACTTTCAAAACTGTATAAGTGTCTCTTTCAATTTAGTTGTTCTTTTTACTTGATTGGAAATACAAACCCCCCTATTTAAATTTTTAATGTTTTTACTTTCTAAGGAAGTTATAACAGAACAATAGTAACCCCCCCCTCCATTAACAAGTTAGACGTGAAAAGTATAGCTATTTCTCGTGGAATAGATCCCACCTCATAGTTGGGTTTTTACTTGACGACGACCCGCCCTTTACTATCCTCATTGAGAAGTAAGATTGAGCGTTATCAAATTTGGCGACTCGGGGGTGGGCAACTTAATTCGTTGTGTCCTCAAGCGACCGCACTATAGATCTTCACTACACAATCTTTGCCTACAATAGTATTCAGTTTTATCCTTGGCCAATCTATTCTGGCTAGACAATCCCGATTAATATCATACAAATCTATGACTATGCCTAATATTAGGCTTGAATTTTGTGTCTCTGCGGATTTCTGAACATGACATAGACTCACCATGAACTAACCTATCCTCTTCAATTTCGTCACCGAAAGCGCTGCTAACAATTCTGGTTTATTGCCAATAAGTCCTCAATTTAGAACAAAAATCCTCATTTTTTACAAAATGATTTCAGTTTGAGGTTAAGCGATACATTTCATCACTCGCCTCTCACAACAAAGTCACACTCCTTCATACTATGCCATAAGCTTGAACCCTTAATCTTTCATGCCTTAAGTTCGCTATACCACCCTTAGGATCACGATTAGGACTTTTTAGCTGGATAACATCAAGAGCTACAGGGTTACGGTAGGGGGGAATACATTTCAGTATACGTTAGTGACTTTTGCCCTCCTTGACATACGCAGCCTAAACCTTCCCTATTTTATCATATTATCTCGCCCCCCAGTTTCTCATACTATTTCCTTTTGAAAAATTTTCTCTTCTTTCTTTCATTTGTGTAAGTGATTTGTTTCTTTTTCTTTACTGTTCTTTCATAATTCTGAATCACTTTACTTTTTAGTTCTTCTCCTCCTCCTCCTCTTTTGCTTACCTTTCACCCACGTTTATAGAGCATGCATCAAATAGACCCACCACTAACTCATGGCTCTGCCCATGAGTTCAAGGTACACAATAGGCCCAAAGTTGCGGTCAGGGCCCAAACGAAGGTTGTGTTTACTGTATAGCCACCCTCAACTTATGCTTTTGGACATAAGCTGCAGGTGCACAGTCCAAGGAGGGACCAGTGCCAATACATTGTTCCCAAAAAAGATTAGTTAGGGTGAAAAGAAAGGTCAGAATTTAGCTCAGATTATTTTTAGATACCAAAGAAGGAAAAATTTCATTCGGTTTACGATTTATTATGGCCGGTTAGAATGGAGGCCTTTCTTGAATAAGAGGCCTAGGTCCTCTTCCTAATTGTTGGTTACAGCCCTTTACTTTTAGCAGGATAACCAGGCCAAGTTCTAGATCAGTACAATAGTGGACTATTCAAATTCTCACTCTCACTTAACAGATGTAATCACTTATACCAGATCTATAGACACCTCGTTTGAATTAAAGACTTAGGGTAGTGCAATGGTGCTAACTCTATTCACGCTTAGCAGCCACACAATTGTCAGCTACTATGCCTAGTCATGCCCGTTATTTCCAATTATCAGGATATCATCTTTAGACCATTCAGCTCTAGAATTATTAAATATGCTACAAAGATATAAAATTCCCCAGGTTTCAACAAAATAATCAGTCTTTTTGAGAAAAAAAGAACTTAGGCCCAGAAAACCCAAGGAGGGATAGTGGGGGAGTTGGGCCTACTCAACTCCCTGACTGCACCCTAACACTCAGTTTCCATTCATATACTCTTACTTCAAAGCGAAAGAATAAAGTCCAAACGAGTGCTTGATTAAGTCACCAAAATATACTTGCAAGACATTCTCAAAGTAGTCAATAATCTCACGAAAAGTCTAATGATTAGCGAGAAATCTCACAATACAATGTTTACGAATACGGTGAGTTTCAATATCTCAGAGTCCTCTAAATATCAGGGTTGCTCTAACCTCAAAAACTGCGGGTTTTTCAACACTTATTATAAAATACAAAAACCTAATTAACAAGATTCCCCTAATTACATGGAATCTGCACCAAAACACACGGAGTGGTCGGACGACCATCGCGACGACGACGTCGTGGGTTATGACGGACAGCTCGATGCGCACTCCTCGTCGTCCATACTTGAACCTGCCATTTTCTTCTGCCTGCCTTCTTCATTCCTCAGCGGCAAGTGTGACGACCGTCATAGGACCACAACGGATCCGTCCCAAGGTCTCGTGCAAAAAACTTCAACTTTGGAATTGGGTACTAGGGATCACTTCTTGATCTTAACGACGAAGACAGCAGGACGGACCGTCATAGCCCATGACGGACCGTCACAAGAATTCGCTAATCCACTCTTGCAGACTTCCCCATTTCCTCAGCCCAAGCTATCTCTACGCCTCCAGCCACCTACGGACCGTCACATAGCATGACGAGACCGTCATAATTTTCGCTCCGTAGGCGGTCTCTTCTGCCCCATTTCTCACCTCAAAATCTACGCATTGGATTCCGCGAGAAGATCCTCCCAAAACAAAGACAAACTTGTATGAAAATTAGCCACAAAAAGGGCTTATGACGCCCCACTAAAACGTAGAAAAAAAGCATAATTAATTATACCGTCGAAGCCACGTATATAACACCCTCAACTTTAATTGTCGTTATGTCCTCAAGCGACGCGACTAGACTCCACTAACAATCTTTGTACAATAGTATTCTATTTATCCCTTTGCAATCATTTGGCTATCAATCCAGATTAATCTCATCAAATCTATGCATGATATCACTAGTAGCTTGAATTTTGTGCGGACTGCCGAATTCAAAACATTAAACAGACTCACCATGCACTAACCATCCTACTTCAATTCTCACGACTGGTGCTAAACATTCTAGGCGTATTGCACCTAATCGTCCTCACGTTAGAACAAAAATCCTCATTTTTTCACACAATGATTTAAGTTTGAGCTATAAGGATTACATCTTTCAACAAACTCGTCTCACAACCAAAGAGTCCACACTCCTTCATACCTATTGCCATAGCTCATTTACCCTATTTTCAATGCCTTAAAAATTCGCTATACAACCCTTAGGATCACGATAGCGACTTCTTTAGATTGCAGATAGGCTCAGGGTTAGGTATGGGTACATTTTTAGGTAACGTTAGGGACTTTTTGCCTCCTTGACATATCGCCTAAACATTCCTTATTTATCATCTTATCTCTCCCAGTTTCTCCTACTCTTTCATTTGCAAAATTTCTCTTGCTTTCTTCATTTTGTAAGTGATTTTTTTCTTTTCTTACTGTTCTTTCAACTACTTCTGCATCACTTTACTTTTGTTCTTTCTCTATCTTTTTTTGTTCTTTCACCCCCACTTTCAAGAGCATTCCTATAATTAGCCACCTCAACTCATGCTTTGCCATGAGTCAAGGTACACATACCAATAGTTGGGTAAGGGCCAAAATGAAGGTTGTTTACGTATTAGCCCACCCTCAACTTATGTTTGGGCATAAGCTGATGTGCACATGTCAAGGATGGGACCAGGGCAATACTTGATTCCGAAAAGATCAGTTAGGTTGAAAAAAGAAAGGTCTAATTTAAGCTCATATTATTGGATAAGAGGAAAAATTTTCATCGGTTTCTTTTATTTGGGTTAGAAAATGGCTTTCTTGAATAAGGGCCTATGGCTTTATTGCAATAAGGGCCTATGTCCTTTCATATTGTGTGTTACAACTTACTTTTAGCAGGACTAACCAGGAGGCAAGTCTAGCTTAGTACCAATAGTGGACTATTCAAATTCCTCACTCTCACTAACATTGTCATCACATATACACGATTATTAGACACAGTTTGAATTTAAAGACTTAGGCCGTAGTTGCAATGCTGTAACTCTATTTCACGCTTAGGCCACCAATTGTCAGTTACTAGTGCTAGTCATGCAGTTATTTCAGTTTATCAGGAAATCATTTTAGCCATATGCTCTAGAAATTAAACTATGTACAAAATATATAAACATGCCGGCTTGCAACAAAATAAGCATCTTTTTGGGGAAAAAGAACTCAGGCACAGAAAACCCCAAAGAGGATAGTGAGTTGGGCTACTCAGGACTTAACCCTAACACTCACTTCCATTTACCCAACCCCCAAACAAAAAAAAGCATGCAATTGTCCCCAATGCATAAAAAATCTAAAGATTAGAAGGGTAGGTGAAGAAAACCTGTGGACCGCCATAGCACCGGTTCGATCACAAGCTGGTGGGTCCGGTTTCCCAGAACCCACATCCTCTGCAATCTGAGACACCCTCAGTGGTGTCCTCAGAACAACCGCCACCCTCAAGTAGTGACCCTGCTTGTCTTTACGTGCGGGAGCTAGACGACCACCAGCCGCTATTGCCGATCATGCCTATCTGAAGTGAATGCCTCCGCCTCAGCCAGTGAGGCCCTATCCTCGCAGCCTCCATAACTCATAGGCGCTCCTTCTTCCTTGCTTTCACGCCTAATCCTCTGACGACCCCTAACGCCTCTTGTGGCAATCTACTCTCAGGGGAAGATGGGCGGGAGGATGTCTGCGGGTAGGAGAGGAAACAGGGCCGACCAATACAGTATCTCAGCTAGGCTCGACAGACTCGGCACTCATGCATCTAGGATCGTGTCGATTCTGCGCGAAGACTGTCCGATGCAGCCGAGAATTGACACATCTACCGAGGGGATGGTAGAGCTAATACTCAAATTCAAAGGCATCCTGAGGCGCATGGGTTAACTCGCAATTTCCGCACTGCATCTGCCATCTCCATGAGCGCCTTCAGACTCAGCAATAGAATTCTGCATCCACGGGCTGAGATATGATGCAGAAGATGAATGGACCATTTATGCCTACGTTTTTGGACTGAGCCATAGCGGGGCCCGGTGTCGGTAGAGGCGGACCTGTGCTACTAACAGGGATAGACTCGACATGGGGTAGTGTCCGGGATGCCTGTGTGTAGCCGTGCGGCAGCTGAGGGCCACCGCTATCCGAAAGATCTCAGCTCGCAGTGGCTGGCAGCTCTGGATGGGGACATCGACGTCACCGCGGCCAACTCATTGGCCTCCCGTCCTGAGAGGCCGACGGGCCGAACTTGGATACCGGCTGGGGCGTCCGCAACTGACTATGTGCCATATGGCCACAAATGTAGACATGCAAAGCAAACGATCATGCACGGAAAGGGGTAGAGTGGTAGCTGACCTTGAATGCCCTCCTGTGCCCATCGACTGCCTGCGAGAAGCATGCATAGCCACTCGAAGCGGACTATCATCGCCGCCACAGAACTGCTCGATGCCCGGTGATATGTTATACTAGCAGCTGTGGAGAGGGGGAAAAGGCAGTGTAACGCCGCACACGAGCAGCCACAAGAACTTGGCCGACGCACGTTGAGGTTGGCCTTTGAGGCCCACCTTCGGCTCGGTTGACCCCAATCGAGCCACCCTCTCCGTCGATGCTGGTTGCAGGGCCATCACCTCTGGTGTCTCCCTTAGTGCTACTCTCGTAGGAACTGTCCATACCTTCACGATCTGCCAGAAGATAGTCAAACTCATGCAGTGATGGGATGTACCCGAGTAGCATCTGCATCTCGTCGTATAGGAACCGGCGGAGAGATGTGGGTAGGAAATGTCAAACTGCACGCCCCCGAACTCGCAACCTGCTCCAACTGGGGCCTGTTAGTAGAGGAGCAGACCGAATGTGCGATCTGTGATCGAGAGTCGCTAATGGACGCGTAGAACTCTCGGACCTCTCCTCGCCACGTGCTGTATCGTCCCAATGGACGTGAAACTGTCACTCTAAGCGATGCCTGGTGATGGACAAAGTTATGATGAATCTCCGGCATCGTGCGACGGCTCCCTGTGAGTACCCGCCGCTTCCCAGGGTGATGTGCAAAAGTCATTACTCCTATCGGCTCAAGAACTTTGAGCGTCGAAAGTAAACGTAAACTGGCCGCGACACCACCACCGGTTTGGCCTGGATAAGTGGCTGAGGGCGGGGGGGACATGAACTGGTGCGCCGGATGTAGGAGTATGAACTTATCAGCACTCATCAGACGAGGCCGAGCCCTGCAGCAGTGGCGGGAGGGTGCGGGAACTAAGTAGATCCTGAAGCTTCCTCGCCGACCAGAGGATTCTCCTAAGGAAGCCTAGGACGCAATCCTTCCTCGTTTTGGAGAAATGAAAACACGAGGGGCGAATGTCGGTGACATGGGGCTGCACAGAAGAGGTAAGCCTGGGACAGATACACGTATCAACACTGGGACATTGCAGTAACTACGCAGGATATATGCCACCTTCTTGGGTGTGGCCTCGGGGCACGTTTGTAGGCCACGGGAAGGGAAAAAAAGGGACGGGCGAGGTTATTGCGGGACGCCATATTAGGAGTCCCGCTGCATCATCAGACCCCCCTTTCCCCCACCCCCCCACCCCACCCCGATGATCAATCGTGCAGACGGGGGCCAAAGACTTGGATCGCCCGACGGCGTGCGTAGCTCGGTCTGCCTTGGGTGCCAGTAGATAGTACCTGCAAAGGATCACATTAGTACGATATGTCAAACAAGAAAGGCAAGTCATATGACATTAAAATTTGAAAATAGGTGTTAGTAATAGTGAAACTGATATCACACGACGGGACCGATGACGGCTCGTCCGTGACTATTGACGCGACCGTCATTGAGGCTCCGTCGTGTTATACTTGGTATATGTATTATATAAGCGAACCCTGAAAAGAGGGGGTCTCGACCATCATGACAGTCAAGCAGGAGGACAGTCGTGGAGAACGACGGTCCGTTGTAAAGTCGTGATAAGGACACTTAGAAAATGTGGAGAGACCCTTCATCCGTGGAGTCTCTGACCATCATGACTGCGTAAGCAGGAGGACAGTCGTGAGTAGCCGGTCCGTCGTAGCGGGAACATTAGAAAATGTTGCGGCAGACCCTTTCAGTGCGGAGTCTCTCACCATTTTTCTTTTTTTTTATGACCGGGACGTGCAGGACGGACCGTCGGGGTAGGACGGTTCGTCGTTAAGAGTCCGTCGTAAAGACATTGCGAATTTTGAGGAGGACCTCTGAGAAATGGGTCTCTCGACAAACCATGAAGGTCGTGCAGGACGACCGTCGTGGGGTGGACGGTCCGTCACAGGACGACGTTTAGCAGGGGTGCCTAGGGCTTGTACGACGGACCCTATGACGGTCCGTCGTACGTGGTGCGACGGGCCTTCATCGGGCGTATCGTTCTGGAGTAGCAGTGTTAGAACTGGGATGGGATTACCCCTACGCATCCCGATGAGCCCACAGGTCGTGTAGATGGTGGACCTATATTGTTCTATACCCAACGACCTAAGAAACTACCAAAGCAAATCACTATGGCTTTTATCAACATGGCACATATGATACATTTTGAACATAGGTTAGATATAAGCCAGATAAATGAACAGTATGACGACTAAAAAACTAAGGCTAATACTAACTAAAAAACAAATGCAAGAGAAATAAAGTTATAAATGTTAGAGACACATACTTGGAAATGGGAGAAGACAAATAGAGAATGATTCTGGCAAGGTAGACACGGACAGTAGATGATAATGATAAAGGATTAGGTGATTCGTGAGCCGCCAATGAGCCCCCAGTGAGGGGAAGTGTGGAGTGAAAAGAGAGAGGGGATGAGGAGGAATAAGGAATAAATGGGGTGGAATATGGCGGGGAGGGTGGGAAGTCATCAACGGAAATTTGTGAAAAGGGTCCAGCGGGTCGGGTCGGGTAGATTTCATTATCACCGCGACGGTTCTCGAAGACTGTTCAGCTCGCCATTGTGACGCGGCCGTCGTAGGCTTCCATCGCCTGTGTGCCCTAATATTCCAAAATGAAGGAAATACGATACCTGGTGTTGTGATGGATGCTACGACGCGTCCGTGGCATGCTGCAGACGGTCCGTCGTTGTATCCGTCAGTGGGCTACTGTAGTGTGTTCTGCCAGAATTTCCTCGCTGATGGCCTGCAAATTTAAAACCCATTAATAGAAAAAATAGCTATACCATAATATTTTAAAAAGACGATAAGTATTGGCCATTGAGCTGGTTCTCTGTCTAACTTCTAACATTCTTCATGTCCTCTCCCTTTGAATCACTCTTATAATTTGTTTTGTCCTCAACATTGTTTATCCCCATCCAGCCCTCTTTCTTAACACCATTTTCATACTTGACCTACCACTTCTTGGACACTAGCACATCACTAGCAAGGATATTCATTTCTTCATCCACCATCTCTACATCACCCATATCCAGTTTGGAAAGATAGTCACAAACAACATATCATATGTATCAAAATTTGACATTCCAATACTCAACTCTTCAAGAAAGAGCACCCAAAAGGAAAAGGAAAGGGAAGAAATTACTTCCAATAAAACAGATATGCATCACTCGTTCTACTAGGTATATGATTATTTACAAAGTTCATACCTTTATTTCAAATTCAATTTTTCACAAGAAAAAAACTTTATATCTGATTTCAATCTATAATATTATTCAGAAATTCATGAATAACTTAGTTTCTTTTTTTTTGAGGAAAGAATATAAAAACAAATAAGATTGGCCATAAAATTCAAGTTGTTTTAGCCTTTTTCACCCCAAATCACTCACAAAAACTCAAAAACTACTCCAATTTCCAATCATCATTATTCAAAGTGAATAACGATTATTGGAAATAGGATTTATGTTTTGTTGTGAATACAAATTGGAGTTAATTGTTTTTGAGTTTTTGCATGTGATTTGAAGTTAGAAAAGTTTTTCAAATTCTCTCAATTTTCATGGCCACTCTCCCGTATATATAAAATCTATTAGCGAAAGCATGCAATCCTCCACACAAACACACACAAAAAAACCCTAACCGTAGTTTTATCAAAACATAATTGAGTATACAAAAAAAAACACAAAAAAATCATACTTTTCATCCACACAAGTTAACTTTTAACATAATAACAACTAAAAAGGTCCTCCCGTTAAATCAATTCACCGGGAAAAAAAATCAAAACTTCATTGTGCATAGTTTTTTCATTTTTTATTCAAAAAACTAGCAATGTCAAAAAGATAAACATATAACGACAATGAGTAAAAAAACATACTGGAATCCATCTAACTCACCAACACCCATGAATATATAATTGAAATCGGAGGTTGAGAAAGAAGGAAACTATCGTGATATTAACCCTCTAATGACAACTTTTGCTTCTTCAAATATTTTTTGGCGCTAAGTAACCGAAGAGTTTTAGTAGGATATGAGTTAATTACTCATTCTTTATGTGAGACTTTTTAAAAAAATTACCAAAATGATATTTAATTTAAGAAAAATGTTTATTTTAGTCTTATATTTTTCAAGTAGTTTCAATTATATATAATATAAATTAGTTATTAGTTTTCAAATAAATATTGTTATATGACTAAAAAACTATTTGATGTATATGCTTTAGTTTTCTAAAAGTCATATAAAGCAAACGAAAAAGACTCAAAAATGCCCCTAAACTGTTGAGTATTGCTCAAATTTTCCATTAAACTATATGATGGCTCAAAATTACCATATCCATTAAAGTATTAGGTCATACTTACCCTTCTAATTAACAAAAAAATGTTAAGCGCCATATGGACCCCACATAAGCGCGAAAAATTTAAAACCTCCACATAGACCAATAAGATCACTAATATCTAATTTTCCCCTCATTTCACTTAACATTTCATTTTCAGCCATTTCACCTCATTTTTGTTTGTAGGGTAAGAAACGATTCACAGATTTCTTCAGTTTGCGACTGGATTTCGGAAGTGGATCTTCCTAGCTGTAGGTTAGTAAATACTTATTCTTATTTTATTATGTTTATAATTTCAAGTGTGGCTGGATCATAAACTGTGATCGAATTTATAATTATTAAAATGGGTGATATATGAGCTATCTTTCTTAGTTTAGGGTAGTTGTTGGCGTTTCCGTAAAGTATGTACTGACTATATAATATAGCATACCACTATATGAGTTATACATCGACTATACATTACGATACACTCAAAAAACTAAATATAGTGTTACTATAAATGAACTATACATTGACTATACAATTTCGATAAACTCCAATTTATCTCTAAATAGTCCCAAATTTAAGTCTTTTATATATGGAATGATCTCGATGTTTTGAGTCTTTTCATATATAATTCTCTCAAAGTGATTCACGTTTGCGTTACATCGAATTTTAAAGAAAAGGATTAAAAACTTGTAAAATGCATAAAAAGAAAAAAGAGGATGAGGGTGAAGAAAGAAGGAAATTTTTTTATTAATGGTGAAACTGGAAGAATGAAAAACAGTCAAAGGTCTGGCCAATTTAAGTAAATTTTAAATTTTAGTGAGATAAGGTAAAAGTAAACCCAAGACTATAACCAAAATCTTATAGATACTCCTTAACTAAACTAAGATCCTATTAACACCACTTCTCCCCTCGGAGGTGATGGAAATTCGAATCGTTGGTACACTTGATACACTCGATAAAATAAAAACATAGAAAAACACAAGTACGCCTCAGTACTAGGAAACATGTACCAACTAGATATCATCGGCCAAATCAAAATAGTAACTAATATGCATAAATTAATAGTATAAAATCAACTATAACACTTAGAAGGTGAAAAACAACAAACGACATGAATAAGTGATTACTGAAGCAAATACGTAATCAACGACGATATCAACCACACACCCACAAGGACTCATGCCTCCACACCACGCTCATTTGGGATATGGGTTCTTTATGTTTAGTATATTAAGTTAATTGAATATGTTTTCCTCTTTAATATTATTCTGTCGGAACGTGACACCCAGATTATATAATACCATGTCGAAATGTGACACTCCAACCCAATAATACCATGTTAGAATGTGATACCCCGATCCTATATTACTGTTTCGGAACATGACACCCCGATATAATAGTATTGTGTCGAAGCGTGACACCTCAATTCAATAATATTGTGTTGGAATGTCACACCCAGATTCAATAGTACCGTGTCGAAACATGATACCCTTATCCAAAAGTATATTGTTAATTTATCATTTATCATCACCACTTTTTACTTCCTTAAAAATAATTTATCAAGTATTTTTTATTAATGACATCACTTTGATAGAGATGATTTAAGATTATAAGTTTCACAGTCTCTGTATTCCAGACCATTGTCACACCCCGAGCTTATACCCTGAACGTGACCAGCACCCAATGACCATTGTTGGTCTTGAGAGAACCCTTGGCATAACTTACTTAACAGGAAGACTTAAATTAATCATAATGCTATAAAGATTATTATAAAATAACTTAAATAAAAGTCTTGGGGAAAACGACACTTAAATCTCAAAATTAAATCACCTGAAATGCAAGATAGAGAGAAACTCAAACCGAACAATGTAACTGACTATCTATCTATGAAGCCTGTATAATACTAAGATAAATGTTAGTACAAACCCCAAAACATTCTATAAACAAAAAGAATGGAAAGAAATAAAAGAGTCCTCTAGAATGCAAGGATACTCGCCACTGATTCTGAGAGCTCAAATTGGGTTAACGAGGTACTGGATGATGACTCTGCTTACCTGCCTTTGCATCTAAAAATGATGCAGGCTAACTACCATCAATACATTTAATGTATCAGTAAGCGAGTTTGAATGCTAAAAAACACTTTAGCTCGAAAAGAGTAAGAAGAAACACTTACCTTAAGTCTGTTCAACTCATGAAATACTGAATTTTATATAAAGCAATAAATACACACACACACGCACAAAACTTATAAAAATGTGTAAACAACTCAATTCGTTAAAGAATTATAACAACCAACTTACAATTACTTATATATGAGAGTAATATAGTTTCTCTCGCAGATTCTCTAACCGACAACCATCACTGTGAGCCTTTGTGATGGTACAACGTTTTACCTCACGATTAAAAGGACCATCCTATACCTTGCCGTCTCTATAGGAACTTACTTAAATTAGTAAATCCACTATCTTAATATAAATTATCATCTAGAAAGTATGACCCTTACCTCATTTGTAACCTTTTTTGGGAATATAGTTCCCTTATAACTTTTGAGAAACGAACTCAACTTCTCTACTCTTTGCTAAACTTGAAGCATAAATCTTAATAAACACCTAGGGACTACTTAGTTCCCTTATAACTTTTAAAGAAAAGACTTCAATTTTTGTACTCTGTACGTTAACTTGAAACTTGAGCCTTTAAAAGAATGTTTAGTAAAGACTCTTGAAAACCGTATGAACTTTGCTTTAGACTAGCTTCCTAAGTTTAAACTTGACTCTTAACTTCTTTGATTTTGATCTTAGATTTCCTTGAATTATATTATGGTTTCAAGGTTCTGATTTGTGTTCGTTAATGATTTCTAGGTAAATAGAGATCATTTGAGGTAACTAGGATCATTGGAAGATGTTAAAGTACTTTAGATGGACAAAAATAGTCTAAACTACGAAAACTGTGCGAAAAATGTCGATCCAGGCGCACTGGTAGCACGCCACGCCAGCCTCAGTTACTGAGGCTTTGTTTTGGCGTACTGGTGGCGCTCCGCGCCAGGACAAAGCTGACTGAAGCCCTCTTTTGGGGCACTATAGGCGCGCCTAGCCTAGCCTAGCCTTGCCCAGGTTCGTCTAACAAATTTTTGAACTAGTTTTCTGGTCCTAGGTCGCCCAAACATCAATGGTTTCATCCCCAAACCCCTAGTATCATCAGTTCCTTCAATACCCAACTTCCGAAAGGCATATCTCCTTCATATGATATCGAAATCATGCAAACTCGGCGCTGTTGGAAAGATGTCTCCAAGGAGTTCCAACCATATAAAGAACTACTTATAACTCATCGTCGCTTGAAAATGACCAAAACTCACTTTATTAAACTTAGAAAAATTTCTAGATTTCTCCTTTCTTTCTAAAAGTGATTATATTTAGTTTCTTATCTTAAATAGAATCAAGTACAGAGAGAATTTCATAATATCACTCAATGCATATAAATCACTATAAAGAGTCTATCTACCAAATAGAATAAACCATAACCTACCTCTATCGAAGAATCGAAGTCTAGTAAATTATTTGTGTGAACCTTTGCAATCTATCAAGTATATGTGCATAATATAAAATGTTAAGGAGTCTATAAAAACTCATATTATTCTATGCCTAGCCTAGACCCAAAAACGTACCGAATTCTTTTAGTCAAAATTTTCTAAAGTTCAAACCTATGGTAACTCCTAATTCCTCTAATTAGCATAACTTCAATAGAATTTAAACAATTCTATACACCTAAATTATAATTACCTATCTCCATATATAAAAATCTTGATTTTTAATTTTATAATTAAGTTAATTTAAAAAGTAAAACTCTCTATTTGTGAAACCATTTTCTCGTACTAGAAACCAATTGCTAAACTATAATCCAATTGCATCACTAAGAGTTGAACATAAATTCTCTTTAAACCCACAACTACCAAGTAACTATTAACTTCCCATGTGCATAAATTTCTCAATCAATACAAACCCTGCCTTTACAATTGAACATTGCAACTTCTTTCTCCCATAACATCATTAAATGAATTGAATGGCAACCCTTTCAACACTCAACTTTCTTAAATCAAGAATAAAAACACTTTTGATCTAACACAAATTTAATAATGAAACCCACAACAATGCATTAAATATTCTTTACCCCCAATTAATATAAACCTACGTGTACATGAGAAATTTCCAATTTCAACCTCTTCTCAATTTGATTTCTGTTTCACAACCAATAACAATGCAACATATTACTAATAAATAGAACTCTTTGGAAATTCCTGAAAGAAATCAAAGAGATGAAGCATTACCGGGATGGCAGTCGCTTCTAGTTGACACTATAGTTGGTGTTTCACTCGCTTAATCTTTTTAATTATATAGGGTAACTAATGAACTAAAAACAATTAGATCTTACTATTTTAATGTTATCTTCCTGAAGTACCGACTAATTTAACTATAAAAACTAACCTAACAATTTTATAATGTAGTTACGAAAAGTCCAAAATATCCATTCAGAATCTAGTGGACGTATTTTATTAAATAAAAAACTCTATTACTCAAAACAATCAAATGAGTCATTACATTAGATACCAATTTACCCATTCTTCGTCCTCGAACGATCAAAGAAGATGAGAGAAATAAAGGGTACTTGAATCAACAAACGGCGTGGATACATTCTATGCATATCTCCCTCAATTCCACATTGGACATATCAACTTGGCGATTCTTTCACTAGACATTCATTGAAGCAATATTTTTGGACCTCAACTTGGAGACCTCTCTATTTAAAATAGCTAGAAGTTTTTATCCGGAAAGATTGAAAACTATCAAGTAATATAGTTTCTATCACTATTATATTTCTTCAACAAAGACACATGAAACAATGAGTGCACACCTGACAACACTAAAGGAATGGACAATTCATATGTCGCCTCCCACACACACTTAAGAACTTCAAATGGCCGAATATACCTCAGACTAAGATTACCTCACTTATTAAACCATGGTACAACCTTAATGGGTGAAACCTTCAACAAGACTTACTCACCCTCCATAAACTCTAAGTCCCTGACCTTCCAATTTGCACAGTCCTTCTTCCTGCCCTGAGCTGCTAGAAACTTCTCATGTATGAATTTCACTTACTATAACAATTCCCTCAAAATATAGGTTCCCAAGGTCTGACCTCAAATGCATCAAACAAATTAATAGGAGACCTTTATCTCCTCTAATACAATGCCTCAAATAGGGCAATATCAATACTCGAGATAACAATTTTTGCATGAAATCTCTTCTAATAAAAAGGAATGATCCCAATGACAACCAAAATCTACCAGTCACGCATAGAGCAGATCCTCCTACACTTAAATTGTTCACTCAGATTTTCCATCGGTCTTATGGTGAAAAGAGATACTAAGATTCAATGTAGTACCACATTAAGCATGCAAGGACCTCCATAAATTATAAGTAAATTGTGTACCTCTATTTGATATGATGGACATTTGAACTCCTTGCAATCTAACAATCTCACGGATATAGATTTTGGCTAATTTCTCTGAATTATAATTCATGTTGACCGGAATGAAGTGAGAGACTTACTAAACCTGTCGATACTTGTACAAATAGAATAAAACTTACATATTATATATGGAAGACCAACCATAAAATCCATAGAAATTCTTTCCCATTTCCATTTAGGAATAGACGTTCTGTGAAGTATCCCTCAGCCTCTGATGTTCATACTTTATCTGATGACATTTCAGACATTGAGCAACAAAATCAATAACGTTACGCTTCATACTACTCCACAATAATAATGTCTTAGATTACGGTACATATTTGTTCCTCTAGGATGTATGGAATATATCAAACTATGCACCTCTACAAGAATAGTATGAGTAAAATCATCAGCAGGGGATAGAAATATCCGCCCTTTAATTATCAAGACACCTTTTTCATCAATTAAAACCTCTTTATCCTCTTCTCGCAATACCGAATCTCGAATTTTGGTCACCCTCTCATCATCAAATTTTTTACCTTAATCTTGTCAAGAAAAGAGGAGCTTGCCTCCTCACAGGCCAAAAATCCTCCTTTTGTCAAGTACTTCCAGCATCTTAAAGTAATTAGCTTTAGTTTGAACCTCTCTAGACAATGGGCGTCTAGAAACCTTTATGTGGGCTAAATAGTCATACTCCCTATTTTTGTACTTAGGGCATCTAACAGAACATTAGTTTTTCCTATGTAATATAAAATAGTAATATAATAGTTTTTCAATAACATCATCCACCTGTTCTGCCTCTAATTCAAATCCTTCTCAGTGAACACATATTGTACGTTATGATGATTTGTATACATTTCACACTTGACCCCATATAGATAATGACTCTACTGCTTCAATTCAAATACTACTGCAGTCAACTCCAAATCATGGGTCAAATAGTTACATTAATGCACTTTCAATTGCCTTTATGTATATCAATGGCATTACTCTCTACATTAGTACTGCATCCAAACTAGAATAAGATGCATCATAATAAATTTTGGAATTCTTACCTTCCACTAGCAAGGCAAAAGTCACTGCAATTCAACATGGTTTTGAGTTTCATGAAGTTTTGTTCACAGTCATCTGACCATACAATGGAACATTCTACTAGGTCAAATTGGTAAGCTTGGAAGTAACGGATGAGAATACCTTGACAAATCGTGATAGTAGCTAGATAAACCAACAAACCTTCTCCTTACCTCTGAAACATTAGTAGGCCATACCCAACTCTTGACTACTTCAATCGTAGTGGGGTCCACCATAACTCTATCCTTAAAATTAATGTTCCTTAATAAAGACATTGAATCGAGCCAAAACTCAAACTTAGAGAATTTGGCATAAAAACTTTTGTCTGTTAACAACCCAATACAATTCTCAAATAATCGTCATGTTTCTTCGTGCTCTTTGAGTATATGAGTATATAATCAAAGAATACAATAACAAATAGGTCTAGACTCGGCTTAAAAATGTTTGTTCATCAGGAACATAAAGGAAGTAGGGGCATTCATAAGCCCAAAAGACATTACTAAGAATTCTTAATGCTTCGTAAAGAAATCTTTGGCACACCAATTGCCCGATATTAACCGAAACTCAAATCGATTTTAGAGAAGACACAAGAACCCTCTAACTGATCGAAGAAGTCATCAATGCAAGGAATGGAGTACCTGATCTTAATAATTAACCTATTTAACTGCATGTAGTTTATGCACATTCAAAAACTACTATCCTTCTTCTTCACAAATAAAAGAGGAGCGCCCCAAGTATGCACTAGGTCTAATAAAACCTTTATCTAACAACTCTTAGAAGTTGGGACTTTATCTCCCTTAACTCAGCTGGGACCATTCTATAAAGTGGAATGGAAATGGGTTGAGTCCTTGGCTATAAGTCAATTCAAAAATCAATATCCCTATCTGGTAGCATGCCACATAAATATGCAGGAAAAAACATCCACAAACTCACAGACTATTGCAACAGCCTCAATCGAAGGCATTTTAGAAGTATCATCTTTGCAATGTTCCAAGAATTTTAAACAAGCCTTACTCACCAACCATTTAGCATGAAGAAAAATAAAATTTAAAATGTGTTGGAAATATAGTAACTCTCCCACACTGGTGGATCTATCCGAGGCTTGGCTAAGGTAACAGAGCATTACAATATAATATAACCAAATTTAGAGAAACCAAGTTATACCAAGAATTATATCAAAATCAACCCTCTCTAGAATAATCAAATCTACATAAGTGTTTCTCTCCAAAAAATTCATAAGGCAAGATCTATACACCTTCTCAACTATCAAAATCTCACAAACAAAAGTAGAGATAAGAATAGGCATGTCAAGCAAGTGAAGCGATGAGATCACAAAACATAATAGTTTCAATTGACCCTCCACCTCGCATGAACTTGTAAACGCCATTACCATGACCATGACGTCCTATAAAATGATGGGCCCTTCCATGACCATCTTTACCTATGACTCCTGATAATCTCTAACTTTGATTGTACAAAGTCTGACTCTACTTTGAAAAATATTTTCTTATATGTTTGCTCTCTACTCATCCATAAAAAGTCATGAAATCGAGTGTAGGTCTCTCTGAAGTCGAAAATGGCTAGAGATAACCCACAAACTTTTAAAAAGGCTTAGTTCTCTAGAATGGACCCTTATCTTAAGCCTATAGTGATTACACAATAGAATGTGTGATAGCTCCCGAACTCTGCCTATAGAGTGTGAACCACTAAAGTTTCCTCCCTTAGGGAACTTTTTTAATTGACAACTTGCTGAAGTCATCCGGATTCACCCCCTCTACCTCTATTAGAAAATAAACCACTTCCTAAAAAGATTTTTCAAAAGTAGCTACTTATAAAGATAGAATATGCAAATTTGACCTTAATTCAATTAAAAATGGGCAAATAAGCTCTTGAAGACTGAAGCAAAGCTGAGTGGTATACCTGGATAATGCACAAAATTTAGCCTCATAACTTGCAACAAATATACTTTGTTGCTCTATGATTAGGAACTCGAGTACCTCAAAGTTTGGGGTATATACTTCTCCATATTGAAAATGATAGGCCACAAACTCAACACTGAACCTCTTTATTATATCCATCTTATGTAGCAACTCATAACAATCAATCGGGAAATCATAAGCATATTTAGATATATTACCCTTGAATACCAGAGATTTCAACTTTAAGAACTTAATAAAAAGGCCATGCAAGTCACTAATCATTATAGGCCATGTAGTGAATCAGGGAAACATGCATGTGTCTAAGGGAGCATCCATGTGGGGAGCCACAATAGTTTCATAGTGTACTCCCTCAACTTGAGGTGTTGGTGCAGAAAATACTGAGGGTGTTTTGCCCTTATTAGATAACCTGCTAAGATAAGTAAGAACCTGATTATTTATCTCTTAAGTAGGCTGGGATGGTACTTCCTCAACCTAAATCTTCTTATCTTCCCCTTGATCACCCTCTCTCGCTATCTCGTCAGTCGATGAGGATTCACCGCTCTATCTTTAACTGGACTCGATGCTTGTCCTCTGCCTCTAGTGAACCTTCTCCCACGACCTCTAACCATCGCTCCACCTCGATTTCAGCCGCAATGATTGGCTTTGGAGAAACCTGGCTTACTGATGTTTGTGTTATCACAGTATTATTGTAGTTCTATAATTTGTAAAATAGAGTGAAAAAGGTAATCTACCAATTGGATTCAATTAATAGCACGAAAGAAAGAAAAATAATACTTTTCCTAAAGTATTATAGCTTCTCAAAGAAAATTTAAGATGTCCTTGTACCATTCTGCAAGACCCTACTAGACCTATCCTTATGTGATGAGATCATCAAATATAAAGCTCTAATACTAATTTTTTCACGACCCAAAACAAGTCATGGGTGACACTTACACTTAACCTCCTAGGTGGGAGAACTAACAAATTCAACCCCAACTTATATTTAATTATACAACTATGAATGACAACCACAATGCAAAAGTTTAAAACTTATTAAAGTAACTAATCAAATTAACCTCTAAAGTCTATTACATATTTTCCACAAAACCTTAAAATCATGACATTAAGTACATGTGATCTTCAAATACAAAATCTAAGAGTATTAAAGACAACAAAATTGTCATTTCCCGAGCCTACAATACGGGCGGAACCGGAACTCGAAGACCATTGCCTAGCCTCCAGCGAACCCCTGACCGGTCTACTTATATTAGCGGAAGACAAAACCTCAAGTTTGACACGAGTAGCACATAATAAAAGGGAAATACATCATTTCATAACATTGGCAAAAATGCACTTGAGTCTTATTACTGAAAACAACTCCAAACAGAAATACATTAGTTTTCGAAGCCTCTAAAATTTCTAGAAATGGATGTTGGGATAGTCCACAGAACAACCTAAAAGATATATTACTATAGAAATGAAAAAAAATGTCTTCCAGGATGCAAGGAGGTTCACCATAAACTCTAAATCTCAATATGGATCAAAGAGGTGATGCGTGTTAATCCTATGGTACCCACTGCGTTGCATCATTGAAAATTAATAAGTCCACATATAATCAGTGCCATTTGAATGTAAGAGTATACAAGTTAGATATCAAAATAATGACTTAAGAATGAGGAATGTAGATAACTTACCCTTGACTCTGCTACACTAAACACTTATAATTATATATATTATTTAATGGAAATGGCAATAAAAACTCAAATTAGCTTATTAGAAAGTAAATCGCTTCTGTGGGGGTTTCTCTAACAAACAACCACACTATGAGAATATGTGTTGTACACGTCTTACTCACAATTACAAGAGGAACCATCCACACTTTTCCCCTCGGTACTAGGACCTTACTTCAAACTTAGTGGATCCCCTAGCTCTCCCTTTAGTGATCATCTCATTTAAAATGACATTTGAATGCCTCATGCTATCTATATGATTTACAATGAGACTTGATTACTCTGAAAGTCTCATCTCCATCATCGGTGCTCAAGTACTACTCCAAGAAATGGACGTTAGCTCATACTTTTAATAAAACTTCCTTTCCTATTGGGGTGAGATAATTTTACTGAAAAGCTCCTTTTTTTGGGAATCATTTATTCCTACTAGTTCAAAAACCATTGGAACTTCTATTCCCCCCCCCCCCTCCCCCCCCCCTTTACTTAACTCAATTTGAAACAAATTCTCTAGAAACTTTAGGGAATAATTAGTTTCCCTTATATCGGGTTGAGAAATGAACTAATTCTTTCTCTTTTAACTTACTTGGAAACTTAAACTCCTTAAGAATACTTAGTTTCTTATAGATTTTTAGATATGAACTAAACTCTTTACCTTTCTTGGACTTGAATTTTAATTTTTAAAAAAGTGAAACATTTGTGAAAGACTTTAGAGAACTTATACATTTGCTTTGACTTGCTTCTTAACTTCTTGAAGTGATTCTTAACTTCTTTGACTTTGATTTTTAACTTTCCTTTAATTGAATTATGGATTCAAGGATCATGGTCTCATGTTTATTGATGATTTAAGGATGTTTAGATGTACCTTAGAGTGTTTTTAAACATGTAGGAATAAGGGGTACATAACTTAGGAACTAGTACGAAGAGATAGGAAAAGACCAGGGTCTCCATGGGGTACTAGCGCTCTGTGAGGCGCGGAGCGCAAAAGCCTGATGGACAGAGGATGTTGTCAGGCGATATGAGAGGTGTGGCGCGCCAGAGACTGACGAACAGACTCTGTCTTAAGGGGCTTTGGAGGCGCAGCGCCCCAACATCCCCCCAACTGGTTTTCCGAATTTATTCTTCGTTTTTCATATCTAAACCTTTGAAAACTCCCATGGATTCAACCCCAAAAATGTAGCCGAAAAATAGTTCAAAACAAGGCTTACAACTAACAGCGATCAAAAACAAAAATTAATCAACAAGAACGTCAAACTTTCTTTCAAGATTCCAATATCTAATTGAGTTAATTCATGAACTTGACTGGTTTAAATTAAATGGGTTTGTGGTGAAGTAAACTAATACAAAATAAACCACATACCTTGTTAGGGATCACCTGCAGCGAAAATCCACAAAGCTAGACTTGGTGTTCTTGCATTTTCTTATTCCTTCTCATTTTTTTCCTTGCTTTCAAAACCCTAGTCTATTTTCTAAGTGTGTAAACTAAATGGGATCATTTTAGACCCCAACACATAACTCCAGAACGAAATATTTAATTGACTTCAGGAAAAGACCACAACACCCTTACTAAATCCGACTTTCGAACTTTCCCTACTCAATAGAGCATCTTCCGAAGTTCATTTATCACTCATACGACCTTGGAAATTTTCAAACTTGGCGTCTATATAAAGATATTACAATGAGATTTCCATCCATATATAGAGATCATCCAAATTCTTTATGAGCTGGGAGTTATGATCCTTTAAAATGGACCAAAACTTACTTCTAAAATCTGGGAAATCCTAGCTTAATGTCAAATTTGATTTTCTTGGTTTTTTCTATCTTAACCTTAAGTTAGATAGTATCGTATTATGTTAAAACATAAATAAATGCAAATATTTAGTTCTGAACACTAAGGACTTCATGTCATTAACCCCCTAGATAATCCTCAAATGACTGGAATTTATATACCACACACACCTCTAGAAGCTGATATGTTGGAGACTGTTTAGAGCTGAGGGCAATTCAAAGTCGTTGTTACACTCGATGCACTACACTAAAGAAAAACCCAAGTAGGGTTGAGTATAGGGCAACATGTACTGAGTAAATATCACCGACAAACTCAAAATAGTAATAATATGCATAAAAAAATACTATAAAATCAACTATAACACTTAGTAGGTAATGAACAACAAAGGACATGAACAAATGACAAATGAAGCAAGTATGTAATCAATCACAATATCAAGCACACAAACGAGGGATCATGCCTCCACACCATGCTCGTTTGGGAAATGTGTCCTTTGAGATTAAGTACATTCAGATAATTCAATACGTTCTCCTCTTTATTATTATCGTGTCAGAACGTGACACCTTGATCCAACAACATTGTATTAGAAGTGCACTTTTATCCAAACAAAAGAAAAAAAACCCCCAGAAAAACGGAAACAATCACCAGTAGCACCCCGTGGAAAGATCCCGGAAGGATCTGAGGAACAGAAGGATGAGTTGCAACCATGACTCCCCGGAATGCCGCGCGTTGGTGGGAGTAGTGGGGGGTAAAAGAAAAGAGCGAAAAACGAAGGACGAGAGCTGACGGGAGCGGACGTGGGCCCATCAGAGCTGTACCCGGGAAGAACCGATCTACAGAAGAACCAAAAGGTGAGGGGAGGGAACGACTAGTCAGGGAGCATGAAAGGGCTAAATTTGAGGTAGCGAGGGTAGAGAAGAACGAAGCTCTAATAATGGACGAAAAAAAAAAGTGGGGGAGAACATTACAGACCGTGAAAGCTAGCACATTACTAAAAAACGAGGTAGGGGGTTAGAGGTAGACCAGGTAGTGGGTGCCAGCACGGATACGTTCCACAAAGGACTAAGACAAACGAATAGTGGCGAAAGCGGCGTATATTTTGGAAGTCGGAGGAGGGACAAACTCAGCGATACCGGAAGGAAACTCAGACCGGTGAGGAAAATTACAGTACCATAAGACATAGGAAAGGCGGATGGGAAAAACGCCAACAGGGAGGGTATAGAGGGCGGGAAAGTTCAGTGAAGGCGTACATAAAGGAGGGGGGGGAAAATAGGACGAGAGAAATGAAATTGGACAAAGGAATTGGTAGCTCGGCAGGGCTATCAGGTGCGCCCAGCCGACGCCACAGAAGCACAGACCTTGACTTTACCTTCATCAAGGCAAGTGGTGATATTAACACAGATGTACCGTGAGGCCGAGGGGGGGGCGAGCGGCGGAGGAACAGGTAAAATAAGGTCGGTGCATCGGGCAGATAGGGAAGGGGACTAGAACAGAAAAAAAAGAGCAAACAACTGTGAAAGTAGGAGAGCCCCGGGGGGAAAGAAAATACCAGAGGTGTGCGAAGAAGGGAAGGGCAAGGCAATCGACCAATTGGGATATATAAAACAGAATAGCGACGTACCTAGTAGGTTAGCCTGAGAAAAGAAGAAAGAAGGGAGTCGACAGCGGAGTGTACAGGAAGTAAGAGGCGATCGAAGGAGAGGTTAAAAGAAGAGATCCGAAAGGTTAAAAAGAGGGACACCCCCGAAAGATAGGTGCACGGTGTTGAAAAGCAGAAATATAGCGGAAAGAAGACATGGAAGCAAAAGATGGACTAACGCGGTTGTTACAGAAGCAGAAAGGAAAGAGAGGCAGACAAACAAAGAACCCTGAAGTCGACTAGGTTGCCAGAGACGGAAATCACAGGCTGTAAAAGTCTTCACACATAGACGAACCGGCTGGATAACAAACTTACAAAGGTACAAAGCAAAGAGGGGGAATTAGGGTGGCAACAGAGAGGCGGGCGAGCTAGCTGGGAACAAGGAAGAAGAAATGGAATCGGACTCAGGGCACTCAGGATCACAAGAAGACAAAGGAGGGCTAGGAACGGAAGCACAACTTAGGAGGGAGAGGAGGGGAAAAACAACGCTAGACCACGAGTACGGAAAGCCATGGTACAAGACGACGAAATAAAAAGACAGTGACCAGAGGTAGGTTAGCTAGGGAGGTTTGGAAGTAACCTTTCCTTCTGTTGTTTTCATGGTTTTGGTCTTTGTCCTTGTGTGGCCCGTGATCTCTTCCCTCCCTCTTCACCTTCCTTCAGGATCCCCGATCCACGCGCCATATTCAGCTTCCCCGCCCTTCACCATATAACGAAACGCTGCTTGACGACCTTCAATACGGGCAGTGAGACATCTTTCAGGTAATGCTCTATACAATGAATATGCGTGGATGGATCGAGCCTCTTAGAAGGACGGGCTGCAACTGCGTATCAGGTTGAAAGTAGGAGGAGGATTCGGAAGAGAGATGGATCTGGACACGGAAAAATAGACTTGACGCCGAATAACCAAATGAAGCTGGATCTATGGTAAGAGAAGAAAAAGGACGGACGACAAAACGTAACTCACCTGAGGGGGTTGAAAGCAGAAGTGAGAGAACTATAATAGAGGGGATGCAAGGATAATGAAAATGAGGGGATAGGGAAGAGGAAAGCAACGTAATCAAAGCGGAGTGTAATACCAAGCTGGCGGGTAGTGACATAATAAGAGGGGGATAAAAGAGAGCGAAAGACATAGGCCCCTTTAAGTAGCACACAGGCTCTAGACGTTTCGAGGGAGAGGGGGAAAGTGAAAATAATAAAGGCGAAAACGAGAGTACGGATGAGAGAGGAGGGATCAAAAAAAAACAAGACGGGTCAAGCAGGATAATAGAACGGAGGCAAGATGTGCCCAAAGGGGAAAAGCAAGAAAACAAGAAGAAAGCCCCATTAGGCAAGGAAAAAAAAATAAAGAGATAGGTGCAAAGAGCATTGAAACTGAGAAGCCGAAGACACTGGAACGGCCACAAAATGAAGGAGAAGATAAAGAAAAGAGGTTAGGTCAGAACGGATACGAAAGGGCTTGAGAAAGGAGGGCGAAAGAGGAGAAATAGACCGAGAAAGAATGAGAAGGAAATGTGGGGGTGAAGGAAGGAATAGTAAAAACAGAAAAAGTAGAGCTAATGAGATATCATATGCTTTTCCTTTTTCGTTTCCTCAGAACTTTTAATCTATCAAGTATATATGCATAATTTGTAAGTTAATTACTCTATAAACATTCATATATTATATTTCTAGCCCTAAAAAGGATGTGGTGAATTCCTTTTTGGACCATAGACCAATTAGTTTGAGTAACTTTCTTTTAAAAACAAAATCTCGGCTTATTCATCATAGATTGAAAGTCTTTCTCCCAAGGTTGATTACAAGAATCAATTTACTTTCATTAAGGTTAGAAATATCTCTGAAATATGCTTTTAGCGCAAGAAATTGGTTTTTGGATATTAGATTGAGGGTTAAACTAGACAATGTGGTTACTAAACTAGATATGGACAATGTTTATGATAAATTTGATTGAAATTTCATGATTAAAGTTCGAGAAAGTTTGGGTTTTGATTCTAATATGAATGATAAGATTAGGAGGATTCTTGGTAATTATTGGTACTCGGTATTAATTAATGAAAAAGCACACGCTTTTTTTCATTCTACCAAGGGAGTGAATAAAGGGGACCCTCTATCTCCTCCTCTTTCTATTTTGATTCAGGAAGTTTTATCTCTATCTCTTAATAAACTGTTTAAATGATCTGATTTTAAGTCTTATGGACTAACAATTAAAGTTAACAATTGAATCATCTTCAATATGCAGATGATACAATTATCTTAGCAGAAGCAGACAGAACATCCTTACAGTTGATTATGAAAATACTAACACTATATGATCATCAATTTGGTTAACTTATTGATTAGAACACTAGTTCTTATTATATGTTCAACAAATCTGCGCTGAATTCTGTTCAGTTTTTTGAAGAAGTTAAAAGCTTGTCTAAAGGAAAGTTTCCTTTGATGTATTTGGGATGTCCCACTGTGCATGGTAAGAAGAATAAGGTAAGCTTTTCAAAATTGCTCAACATAGTTCAGAATAGTCTCCAACTCTCATCCTGCCTGGCCTGGGTAGCCACTGGCAACGCCGTTAACAGTTCTTGGTCATCTTCCCGTATCCACTGGTCTTTCTGTCGATCTTCTTGCAAATTAATTGCGAGACTCAGGGCAGAAAAATGATTATGATAAGTCATGTGTTGCAAACTATGCCTATTACCTTTTATATGCTATTAGCCCTCCGAAATGTGTTATTTATGATATTCATTGGATTTCTGATAAATTCTTATGGATCTTTAAAGAGGAGGGAAGAGCCACTCACTGGATTGCTTGGGATGATAGTGTGTTTCTTACAATCTCTCTAAGAGTCTTGATTGAACACATCGGTCCTTGTTGGTTTAAGAAGATCCTTATTTGATGTTTCCAAATCTCTATTCGCAAAACTCTGGTAGAAGTTTAGGACTTATTATTCTTTATGGGCTAAATTCATGTGGAATAAATATTGTAAGATAAATAGACCTCAAATAGTCGAATGGAATTGTGGTTCACAGGAATGGAAAGTTATGCTTCAAGCTAGAGATATTTTTGATGAAGAAATTTTGTGGGAACAAAGAGAATGTCATGCTATTGTTTAATTTGATAATTCAACGCAATTTGGAGTCCTGAAGTATGTCTTACCTATCTCACATGATTATGGAAATGTTGAATAAATTTTTCAAATGTATAATATATGAGGATGAAATAATGAGGTTTTAGCTGCTATCTTCACTCAGGAGGTTTGTAGGCACATTAAAAATGTTCTAGGAGATATGACTTTCGAAAAGGGAAGAGATAAGCCTTTCTACTGGAATGCCTAGTGGTAATGTCACGACCCAAAACGGGTCGCTGAGTGGCACCCACACTATCGTCAGTGAGCGAACCAACCTCTAAACCCCAACAGTTCACCCTAAATATACATAATATAACGGCGGAAGTACTCAAAAAACTCTTGACGAAATCAATTAAATAACTTCCTAAATTTAATACTTACATCCACAATATCTGGAAGTCTCACATCACCACAAAGAACATCTTCCTCAAAATAAATACTAAATTTAAGAATGTCTAGGAAGCTAAAATAATAAACAGCTATTCCATGCCGGAAACATTTAAAATCAATCAGACTGAGAAGAAGATCCCTTCCAAGCCTAAGGCAATATCTCAACCTGAATCTGACGTGATGAAGACTGGCTAGAGTTGCGTTGAGTTGAAGACGATGGCACGTTTGCTGTCACATCCACATTTAACAAGAAAAGAAACATACTCATTTAGGTGTCAGTACAAAACCAAGTACTTAGTAGGTATCACATCGCCAAACTCAAATAGAAATCAATATATTTTTTTTTTTTTTTTCAGATCTACATAAATCAACTAAATATTCTTAACAGGTGATAGCACCAATATAAACATCATTTATAACCACACTCACCACCCACATCCATGAGGACTCAGGCCGCCACACACCATACTCTTTTGGGAAACTGTTCTTTGGATTGATTATATTAACATATTTCAAGATTCATTCTCTTTATCCCTTCTCTGTCGGTACGTGACCTCACTCCGTCCACTAATACTATCCTGGTTTCGTACTGACACCCGATCCATATACTATCCTGGTGTCCGTAACGTGACACTCCGATCCATATACAATCCTGTGTCGACCGGACACTGCTCCGATCCATATACTTCCTGTGCCGGAACGTGACACCTAATCCATAAACGGAGATACTGGTGTCGGAACTGTGACCTCCTTCCATATACTACCTCGGTTGCCGAACCATGACCCTCCGATCCATAGACTCCTGGTGCCGGAACTGACAAACCCGATCCATTACTATCCTGGGTCTGAACGTTCACTCCGGTATCCATATACTAAACTGTGCGGAACGTGACACTCGATCTTATATACTATCCTAGGTGCCGAAACGACACACGCTCCTCTATTACTATCCTTGTGTCGACACGATGACACCGCTCCCTAATCTCATTACTTTCCAACGTTTCATCAAGCCGTCTTTATACCAAGGCAAATCATCATTACAAAGTAAATTTTGATTTAGATTCAACATCCTCATCATGCTAGTTCATCCATCACATTAGATAAAACACTCATGCATACACAGAAATTAAGCATATGAAGGTTTACAATACACCCAATACATATCGTTCGCTATAGAGTTTACTATGAAATAGGCATAGAACCAAAAACCTACCTCCACCGAAGAATCGCGATCACAAGCTATCTTCCCAAAGCTGTGTTCTTCCTCTGCTCGCGAAGTCGTCGTTTTTTCTCTCTCTCTTCTGTTCTTTCTATTTTTCTTAGTCCAAACAACCCTTTTTCTTTTACCCCTATTTAAGCATATAATTAAGTATAAAGATTGATAAATACCCGCACTATTGTTTCACGGTTCTCCCTTTTAACCCCCAAGTAATTCAATTATTAACATTAAACCCGACTTTATAATTATTAAGCTGAATAATCCAAAACGCCCCTTAAAATAGTTTACAAAAAATCCGACCCATGTCCAGGGGTCACAACATAGCCTGGTGAGGCCCTTCGTGCCTGCGACGTCCCCATCCTGCTGCTTCCGGCACAAAGTTCAAGAATTCCAATTCATGAAGAGTCCTGTGAAGGCCCGTCATGCCTGAGTACCGGTCCGTCCTTCCACCCGCCGTGCGTTCAGAGCGTCGATCTCGTACCCCCAAATTTTGTCTAATTCATGTGTTTTGAACGATACTCCTCGACGGGTCCGTCGTTTCCCCATGACGGTACCGTCGTGCGATTCCGTCACTCAGCCAGTTTTTCCAGAAATAAAATCTGCTGCTCAAACGACTAAACAGGTCTTCCAATAGATACCAATTTACCCACCCATCAGTGTTCGCCTCGAACGAACACAAGAAGAAACCAAGGCGCAAAAGGGAGTACCTGAATCTGTAAAAGGTGTGGTATCTTTCTTTGCATATCATCCTCCTTCTTCTCCCAATTGGATTCTTCAAATGGTCGATTCTTTCCATTGACTGTGATGGATGCAATCCTCCCTTGACTCACTTACGGATTTCTCTATCCATAATGTCCAACAGACTCCTCCTCATACGACAAATTCTCATCACGAAGAACTGAATCCCACCGACTAATGTATTTTCCAGACCCAATGGTATCTTTTCTCCATAACACACATGAACTACCGGATGCACTCCTGACCATTCTTGGGCAAGGCTATTCGTACGCTATCTCGCCCCCACTCGCTTAAGTACTTCAAATGGTCCAATTACCTTTGACGCTTACTTACCTGCTTTTACCACACCACATCACACCCTTTATGGGTGAAACCTTCAGCAAAACCTTTCCGCCATCCTGAAATCCAAGTCCCTAACCTTTCGATCTTCATATTCCTTTTGGCCCATCTTTGCGCTGGGCTAAAAGCCTTTCTTGAATGAACTTCTTCAACTTTCTTCTAATGATTCCCTTAAAAAAGCACTCAGTACCCCCGGGCTAACTTCCCATGCAATCAAACCCACCCATGGGAGACCTACATCTCCCCCATACAGCTCTCGAACGTGGAGCCATATCATACTTTGAGTGATAGCTATTTATTGTCTGCAGAACTCTGCTAAGTTAAGAAGTTATCCCCAATGACCACCAAGTCTTCACCTTATGCACGAAGCCTATCTTCCAACACCTGACTTGTTCCTCACAACTGCCCATCGGTCTGAGGGTGAAATGCAGTACTAAGGTCCCAACCTAGTACCTAAATTCACATGCAATGTTCTCCAAAAACATAGAGTACACTAACTGCGTACCTCTAAGCTCTATCTGATATGATGGAAAGTGGAACTCCATGCAACGCGAACAATTTCTGAGATGTAGAGTCTGGCTAATTTCTCTGTCCTTGGTAAATCACCTTAACCCGGAATGAAGTTACCATACTTATCATCTTTTCTACATTACCAAATAGAATCAAACTGCCCAATGTATTTGGAAGACCAACGCACAACCACGAAGTCCATTGCAATTCTCTCCCACGTCCATTCAGAATGGGCATTCTCTGAAGTGTTCCTCCAGGCCTCTACTGTTTCATTACTTTACCACTTGTTTACAATTTGGAACATTGGGCAACAATAACAATGTCGCGCTTCATTCTACTCCACCAAAAGTTTGCTTTAGGTCACGGTACAATCTTGGTTGCAACCGGATGTATAGACTATCCGGAACTATGAGCCCTGTAAAATAGTGTGGATCAAATCATGGACAACACGGGGGGCACACATAACCCTTCCCTTTATTCTCAAAAAACCTTTCCTCATCCATTATTCTTTTTTTAGCCTCTCCTCGCACACCCATATCCCGAATTTCGGCGGAGTTTCTCAATCATCAACCTGTTTTTCGCCCCTTGATCTTGTTCAAGAAAACGAAGATCTCGCCTCCACACTGGCCAAAAATCCCCCATCTCATTTACTTCTAACCTCATAACGTCATTAGCTAGAGTCTTGAACCTCTCTCTAGCCAATGGGGCGTCTAGAACTTATAATGGGCTAACTACCCATGCTCCCTGCTTTTCCTACTCTAGGCGTCTACCACAGACATTACCTTCATTGGGTGATTACCAGATGGTACAGCATAATCCTTCATTAGTTCCCTCCATCTCCTTGCTCAAATTCATCAAATCCTTCTGAGTAAGACATACTGTACACTACATGATCCGTATAGACTTTCAACTTCACGCTTGACCCCATATAGATAGTGTCTCCATTGCTTTTTAATGGCAAACACACTGCAGCCAATTCTAAATCATTGTCGATAGTTTACGTTCATGTCACCTTTAATTGCCTCGAAGAATAAAGCAATTACATTCTTTGATCTGCATTACCCACTCCACCCAAACCAGAAATAGGATGCATCCAACAATAATATGAATGCTTTTTACCCTCTATTGTGGAAAGGTAAGGATGTGGTGCAGTAGTCGCAAAGTCTTTAGTTTTCTGAAAGCTTTCTCAACAGTCATCCGACCATACAAATGGAAACATTCTTTTCCTTCTTAGTCAAGTTCATCAGTTGGGATGCAATAGATAGAAGAGAATCCTTACAATCGACGGTAGTAGCTGGCTTAAACCCACAAATCTCCTTATTTCTTTTCTTTTCTGACACATTAGTAGGTCTTAACCCAATTCTCACTGTTTCAAATCTTGAGAAGGATCCACCACACTGCCATTCTTGGACCAGTGCCCAAGAGGACACTGAATCTACACACAAAACAAAACTCCACACGTAGAGAATTTGGCCTAAAGCTTTTTCTCCCTTAATACTTCCAACACGAATTCTCCCATGCTCCTCGTGTTCGTTCGTCTCTTGGAGTATATCAGTATATCATCAATAAATACGATCCACATAAGAGATCCTATATGGCTTGAAATACTTTCATCAGAGTCTCACGAAAGCAGCAGGGCATTCGTAAGCCAACAGACATTACTAAGATCATAATGCCCATAACCTTGTCCGAAAAGCAGTCTTGGGCCACATATCCTTTGCCCGGATTTTCACATTGATATAACCAGAGATCTCAAATCAAATTTTTGAAAGGCCAGCACCTTGTAACTGATCGAACAAATCATCATGCGGGGAAGAGGTACTTGTTCTTAACAGTTTTACTTTATTTATTGCCGGTAGTCATGCACATTCGAAAATCCCATCATTCGTCTTCACATATAACACCGGAGCAACCCAAGGGATGCACTGGGTCTAATGAAACCTTACTTGAACAACTCTGAAGTTGGGCCTTTAACAACTATACTCCCTTAACTCTGCTGGAGCCATACCTATAAGGGGGATGGAGATGGGGCTTGACCCGGCTCCATATCAATGCAAAAGTCGATATCTCAATCCAATCCGGTGGCATAACCATGAAGGTCTGCAGAAACACATCCAGAACTCACACGGACTACCAAACGCGACTCAATTGAAGGTACTGGTTAGTATCATCCCGGAGGTGTGCAAGAAATCTAAGCACCCTTCCTACATTTCTCTTATCACACAGAAAGGAGATGATACGAACTGTAGTGGAAGTGTAGTCAACCCTCCACACTAACGGAGCTGTCCCGGCTTGGCCAACGTTAACAGTTATTAGCATTACAATCTAAGATTGCAAAAATTTGGAGAAAGCCAAGTCATCCCGAATTAACATCGATATCAACCATCTCTAAGATAACCAAATCTAAACTGAGTATTCTACTCCCCACGAAGTTACAAGACAAGACCTATACACCTTTTCAACTATCACAGACTCACCACCGGAGTAGAAACACGAAAAAAAACCCCAAAGGCCTGTTTCAAGCATTCCAATGTAAAAATTAAGACCGGTAGTCACATGAGGAAGTACTATGACAAGGTAGAGCCAGGATCAAATAAACAGAGCCATGAATCACAAAACCAAAAGATTACCCCCTTGAAACTGCATCAGATGTCCTCCGCTTCCCGACCGCGCCAGGGAAAGCGTAACAGTGGGCCCTATCCCCTGTCTGCCCATTGCCCCCTACCATGTGTTGTTGTAGTAGCTCCAGTTGACCGTCACCCGACGTTTGTTACCCTCATTACCCCCCACCCCTCGGCCACCACGCCTCCAGAAATGCCTGCCTCTTCCATAACAAACCTCTCCGTCGGACTATTTGAGTTCCTGTAATCTGTTTTGGACATACCTCTTGATGTTCCCCCCAGTCTCCCCCACATCATAACCTCTCTGGATTCCAGCATCGGTCTCTGTGAGAATGACAAGATCTGGGGATAACCGCCAACTCAGAGAAGTGTTGAAGGTCTGCGTTGTGAACCCCCGAACTACTTCTGCATTGCAGACTGTAATAGTCGTGCTGGATAACCTCCTGAACCCTGCCCTCTGTAGTATGAACCACTTAACTCACCTCCCTTAACGAAACCTTTTAGATTCGATGCCGATGGTGAAGTATCATGCTTCCTCTTCCCTCTACCGTCTATCAACGACGGTCTACCACCGCTTGAAAGATTTCGCGTAGCACTACCTGTAGGCTGAATCCGCAATCTGACTCAACCCCTTCCAAAATGGCGATCCCTCTTGTTGGACAGTTAAACACAGTTGTGTGCAATCTCTGGATAATGCAACGTAACTTAGCCTCATACGCACGTCAAACCCGACATCTTGCCCTTGCTCTAGGCTAAGAACTCATCTCTCTTCCTATCTCCTCAGGGTCCCAGGGATAGACTTCTCCATAAATAATCTAGAGAATGACGCCCATTCGTTCCATATCTCCATGTGACCTCACATGTGACCGCCACCTCGACCCTTTTGGCATTTCCCGAGCTGATAGGTTACACACTCACGCCAATCGTCCACTATGCCCATTTTAAGTAGTAACTATTACAATGAACCAGAAAATCGTAGGCATCACTCAATTCAGCATCCTTGAAACGGAGGTTTCAATTTCAAAGAACTTACTGAAAAGTTCATGCTGATCACTTGTCATTAGTGGCCTTGTAGTCAGACGAGGAACGTGCCCTATTTCCAATGGGCATCCAGGGCGGGAGCCCTCCACCAGCGCCTGTCGTACTTCCGGAACCTGAGGTGCCTGGTACAGAAGTACTGTAGGTGTCCTGGCCTGGATCAGATAACCCGCTAATATACGCAAGAACTTGAATTAATCATCTCTATTCATCTCTGGGTTAGGTTGGGTGGTAATTCCCCATTCTGCACTTTGCTGCTCACTTTTCCGCCTTCCCTCACCCTTCTTACTACTTCCTCAGTCGGTGGAGGAGGTCAACCGCCCGAGTACTAAGATGGGGTAGGTGTCCAGTGCTTTGTCCCTTCCTCTACGAGGACGTCCTCCGCGACCTCACCACAAACCTCTTGCCACTGCCTTTTTTGCCACTTGCTCCTCTTTGAGAACAGCCCCAGTGGCTGGCTCAGACGCAATCTTGTCTTGCCGGTGCTGGTGTTTGGCGCAGTTTTTGCTTGAGTTCTACATCTGCGAGAATAGAGTTAAGAGGTCAGATACCAATTTGTTATCACCTTATCTATCCAATTGGATCCAAGTATAAGCACAAAGACCAGAAGATAGGAATTTTCCTAAAGTCCTATAGCTCTCTAAAACAGTTAAGGCGTCCCCTAACCGTTCCTTACGACCTCTACTAGACTCGTTTCTGTGTATTATGAGCCAACGAACCTAATGCTCTGATACCACGTTGTCAGACCCAAAATGGGTCGCGAGTGGCCCCCCCTTATCCTACTCCTGTGAGCGAACCAAACAATCTACACCCGCAACGTTCAACCATAAATACATAATATAATGCGAAGACTCATAACTCATTGACGAAATCAATTAAATAACTTCTAACTTCTAACTTCAACTTCTAAATTTAATACTTATCATCCACAAATCTGGAGTCATCACCACAAAACGTCTATCCTCAAATACTAAATCTAAGAATTTCTAGGACAAGCTAAATAATAAACAGCTAGTCCATGAAGTGAACTTCAAAGGCCTCAGACTGAAGAAGAAATCCAGTCCAAGCTAGAGCAATAGCTCACCATGAAGATCTACGTTATTAAGACTGGCTAGAGTTGCGGTGTAGTTTTAAGACGATGGCACGTTTCTGCACTCCATTAACACGAAAAGAAACATACAAGTAGGGTCGTTACACAAACACAATTTACTGAGTAGGTATCATCGGCCACTCAAAATAGAAAGCAATATATTTCCCGATAATACTAACATCAAACTATAATTCTTAACCGGTGATAGAACAAATATAAACTCATTTATATACAACACCACCACATCCATGGGACTCAGTCCTCCGCACCATACTTCTTTTGGGAACTGTTATTTGGATTGAGATAGTTAAATATTTCCAAGATTCATTATCTTTATATCCCTCTCGTGTCGGTACGTGACACTCCGCTCCACTACCTACTATCCCCTTGTGTCGAATGTTACACCCGATCCATATCTTATCCTGGTGTTGACTGTTACACTCTAATCCATATACATCCTGGTTCGTGAACGTGACATTCCGTATCCATATACTATCCGGGTGGGGTGGCCGGAACGTGACCCCCGATCCATATCCTATCCTGATGTTCGGAACGTGACCTCCGATCCATATACTTATCTCTGGTGTCAGGGAAGCGTGGACACTCGCGATCCATATACTATCCTGGTACAGCCGTAGCTGGGACACGTGACAAACCCGATCCATATACTATCCTGGTTGTCGGAATTTGACACTCTCGATTCATATATGATCGGCAGGGGGGAACATCCTGGTGCCGTAACTGTGACACTCCGATCGGCATATACTATTCCTATGCCTGAACGTGACACGCCTATCCTCTATACTATCCTGGTGTCAGAACAGTGACAACCCGTCCTCTAAGCTCATCTTTATTCATCGATAACCTTCTTTATACGCAAGGGCAGACTCATTATTAAAAAATAAATTAGGATTTAAGTATTCACAGAGCCTTCATCATGCTTAGTTTCATCACAATATATATAACGAAACCCATCATCCTACACCCATTAAGCATTATAGGAAGGGTTTACAATACTACCCGAATACACATTCGCTATTAGAGTTAGTTATGAAATAGTCCTAACCATAACCTACCTCGCACGAAGATCCGATCACCAAGCTATCTCCCAAAGCTGCTGTTGCTTCTGCTCTCTCTCGATCGAATCGTCTCTCTTCCTCTCTCTGTTTCTTTCTATTTTCTTATTTCAAACCTTTTTCTTTTACCCTAATTAGGCATAATAATTAAGTAATAAAAATTATAAAATAACCACCAATAGCTTTTTCACAAGGTTCGCCCTTTTAATTAAACCCTCACGTAATTAAATTATTAACATTAAACCAGCTAACTTTATAGAGTATATAGCAGGAATATTGCCAAACTGAACCCTTAAAAAAATATTTACCTCAAAAATCCGACCCAGTGCATGGTCAATTCAAGCTCTGTGATCTGACTCGTCGTGGCCTGCGATGGTCCAGTCCATTACTGCTTCAGTCACAAAGTTCAGAGACTCCAATTCATTAAATAGTCTGTGAATGCGCCTTCATCGCTGAGACGGTCCTTCCTGGCCACCACCCATGATCGTCGTGACGTTCAGTAGATGTCACTCTCATTACGCCAAATTTCTAAATCTAAGTGTTTGGAACGAGGACTCTGCGCCTCGAGTGTGTCGCTCTGTCTGTGCCGGGCTATGACGGTCGTCTGGGATTCGTCTGACCTTCAGCAGTTTTTCCAATAAATAAAATCTGGCTGTGCTTAAAAAACGACTTCAGCATGTCGTTACATGGTAATGGGAAATTTAAATTTGGTCTGCTTTGTGAGTGGTGGCTAGGGTGGGGAAAGGAACCTAACCAATTGGGGAGAATAAGGACATGCCTTTTAAGGTGTCTGTTCCCTTTTTGGAGAAAGTGGTTTAGTAAAGAGTCGATACGGAAATGTCTTTGATTAGAAGGGGTGCTATAACTGACTTCTATGAGTGTTTTTGGGTTGTAAATGTATATATAAAAGAAATGCTTTGATGCATTTGTTGTAATTTCATCTTTTTTGATTCATATCAAGTGTGGAAGTGGTTTTTTATAGAAGATGCAGGTTCGCAGCTTCGTAAAGTTCTGAAGGATTGGTGGAATGCTCACTCCTCTACAAAACTGAAACCATTTTTTTAAGAAATTCTTGCATTTATTATATGGATCCTATGGCAAAGAATAAACTTGATCAAGCATGGGGGGAAATGTGCGAGCTTGCTTTACTGTTGGACATTCAATAGAAAGCCATGCATATTTATTTTTAATGGCTGAGATATCCCTTGATTAAAATGAAATGCCTAAGACTCGGCCCCAGTAATTGTTTAGAGTTCTTACATTGATATCACCTTATTGATCAACTACAAGGTTGTTAGATGGTTATTCTTCCTCCCCAGTGGAACTTATAATGCAACACTGCTGGGTGTCTAGGGATTAGGTATTCTTTTGGCTTTGTATAAGTAAATGAAAGATAGTGTGATCTCCTTTATGGCTTGACTCACAGGGTATTAAAATGTTTCAGTTATTGTATTCTAAATAACGTCCTATCAAAATTTGGCTCTAAATTATTGTTTAGCCGAATATAGCAAGTTCTAGTGATTATTGAGACGGATTCTCTATTGGGGGCGCACAAGTATTAAAATGGAATTCAATGGTTGATTTCTTTGGGATTTATGTACTCAAAAGTCTTGAATGATTAATAGGTTTTTGGAGATAATGGTTATATAAACCGTTCAGGAGCGAAAACGTGCGAGTGACCAAGATTTATTTAACTAATCATATTGTTAATTTTGAAGGCATAAATAGGGCTGGCATTCCTCAATAGGAGAGATTCCGCAGAGGTACAGTGCAATTTAGAAATTAGAAAAAGAAAAAATTCCTAATTTACGGACAATAAACTTTCAAAACCAAAACAACAGGCTACAATAGGGAGACATAGAGTTAAATAAGTTTATCAACCAACAAGGAATTGGGGAACAAACTCAGTTGATATGCAAGAACTACAACAATGAAATATTAAGTAGATTTCGGAACAAAACCTTTTTTTTGTTGTTGTGTTGAGCAATGGTATCAACTCTTTGGGGGGTTTAACCTGCTGGGACAATAAATAAGAGGTGAGAACAAAAGAAAACTAGATGTCAATCGAAGGGTTGGAAGAATTATGTTGATTAAGCTCGATTATGTTTGAATGAAGTTTGGGCAGATCCTGAGACCGTAAATTTGGGGTCATTTCAAATGACAATGAACTGAAATTTTCTAGAACCTCCTGTATCTCTACTAAAATTTATATCTATGCCACTGAAATTTAAGAAGTCTTCATTGGTTCGAATCATAGCGTCAGTAAGAAATTTGGCAATAAAATGATGAAATGGAGTTCTTAATTTTTAAGCTATCCATTTTTGTTTTTCTTTATTTTGTTTTTTTCTCATTGAATGTAGAACAATTTTGGTCTGTTCTTTATACTTTTATTTTATCAAATAGCTGACCGTTTATTCTGTTGCGCTTTACAAAATTATATACCTAATTCTTTTAATCAATTTCCTAAAGTTCGAACCTAAGTGTGAGTCTTAATTCTTCCAATTAGCATAACTTTAATGAAATTTAAATAATTGGATACACATAAAATTTAATTATCTATCTCCTAATATTAAAATATTTTTTTCATATGATAATTAAGTTATTTCAAAATGTCAAAATCAATATTTGATTGTGACACACCATTACTCGGACTTGAAACGCTATGGCTAGACAGTGTTATCTAATCAGCACTGTTTTTTTTTATTTTTTTGTTTGTTTCTATGTGTTGATCCCATTCTCTTTAACGACACAGGGGCTAATACTAAGCAATACTAACCTCCTGGCCTGCTAAAATTGAACTTTGCAATTCTTTGGCTTTCATTCAAGTGCCTTCATTAACTAAATGTAATGACCTGTAACCTTTCAAAACAGTTTAACTTTGTCTATAACTAAAACTTCATATGAGTACACCACTACAGTGCTAATAGAGGAATTTCCTAATTCTCACTCTTTTCTTAATTCTTATTGGGGTCCTTTCCCAACTCATACCATGCACATAATAATATCTTCACTGGAAACAGAAACTTTGTGCATAGGAGTTTGAAATATTACCTTGATGGTATGAGCTTCTAGTTAACGCCGCATATAGTGTTTTCTCTCGCTTAGCCTTTTTAAATATTTACGGTAACTAATTATGAACTAATAAATATTTAACCTTGCTAATTTTAACGTTATCTTCCTTACCCACTAACTAATTTAATTATTAAAACTACCCCACTTATTTTATAACGTAGTTACGAATAGTCCAAAATATCCATTTAGAATCTAGAGAAAGTATTTTATGAAATAAAAAGTTCTAGTACACAAAACAATCAAACGAGTTGTGAAAATAGTGTAGGAGGTGCTTGTTCCCTTGCTAAAATTTAAGCTAAAATTTTGGTAACGGAAATAGACAAATGGTCATTTCTTATAGTTTTTTCTATATTTTACTTGATTGAAACAGTCTTAAATAATAAAAGGTGTTCATTTCAGTCGGTGTCCTTAAAACTAACATATTTATAAAATAAAAAGAGTGAAACTATCTAATTACTCAAATTTTTACCATAGTAATTAATTTTCTCTATAGTTTTAAACTATTATGTTTTGTCTAACAAATTAATAATTTCATATCAGATTTAAAGTAGATACACCAAGATACATATTCTTGCTACAAGATATACTAAAACAAGGGAGAGAGACAAGCAACAACAAGAAGAAGGCGAGTAAGATTTTTCTATTTATCTCAAATGCATGTGAATCACACTCGATACATATATTTGATCTGATTCGCATTTAATAGTGATACCGATACTGGAGCAAGATAGAGAATGGCGAGTGAGATGTGAGGGAGGTGAGCGACATTCTTCTATGTATGCTAGATACATGAGAATCCACTTGGATACATGGGATCTAGAACAAATTATACCTAAATTTAAGCTCATATATCATAGTATACATGTTTTATGGAAGTATCTTCTGTCACCAATTTATGCTTGGTTGAATAAATTTAAAATCGCTTACAAGTATATGAACTACATTGTTGTAAGATGTAAGATAAACATGCGATGATATATATGAATTCACAAATAGAATTTATTCTTTAATTTGAAATATTTTGTTTTTCCGCTTAAAAAAAACCTTTATTAGTTAACTATTGAAAGACAGATAAATATTTTTCATTTATGCACAGAGTCAACCGACATGCAAAATATAAGAGACAACAATTTTTTATTGTTATAGTTTATAAAATAAAAATTAATGTACAAAATATAGTTCTAAAAAATAAAATGTAGTCGTTCTTTTCACATGTTAAGATGACATTTAAACAATATAAAATGGAATACATGTGCCAAGTAAATCTGGTTGGATTAAAAGAAAATTGCACAAAATATATCTTTTATACGGTAATATTAGTGAGATATGACTAGTTACATATTGAACATCATCAAATTGAAATAAATATATACTTTATTGCACTTAACTAATAAAATTTTTTATTCACCGTCTTCATTTGTATGTTTGAATAAGAGATAATGAGGATCCATATTTTACATTCACAAATGAATTTGAAAATATCATTTTGTGCAAAGCTAATTGTTCACACCTCCGCTTAAATAAGGAATACTATTTATTATAACATATATTTTTTTGAATTTTTATTCACGTGCGATACTCGTGTCGAATAACTGGTGTGTGTGTGTGTGTCACACACACACACACACACACACACATCATAATTACATTGTCTAGACACTAAGTCTCTTTACCATCTTAGGAAAGAACTCAATATAATAGAATAGGCACATGACCCTTAATAGCAAAAAATATAATTCTAAGCTATTACATAAATATAAATAAAAATCTTGATATAGGCAACAATTGAATCATAAGGGTCCATTTATTTGGACTTGGGAAACATCTATCCAAGATCGTCCCTCTTAGAAACATCTTGTAGCCATCACTACTTACACTTTGTGTAAAAATTTGAAGAAAAATGGTATTAGTACAAGAATGCACTAGGTATGAAAATAAAGGAAAAACATGCATTGAAAGAGGACGTTTTGTTTGAAATCATGCATCATGTATTTATAGTAAAACTTTATGAACATTGATACAACTAGCACAATATAGTTCACATAGTTCGTATAGACGTGGATATTACTCATAACAACCTTTATGGCCATTTCATCACATTTAAGGATCATTTATTAAGGTACACTTATCACCTAATACAATTCCCAATCTTACAAGTGCAATGTACAAGTAGTATCCCATACTACTACTCATGCCAAGTGATCCTAAGAAGTCACTTTAGACTTGGGCACATCACATTCAATAACATACCACACATACATTTAACCTTAGACATAAGACCAACAAACTTAATTAATGTTCACATCAGAGCTCTTTCATTCATTGTATCTTAGTCATAACTCATTAGTTCATTTTATATATAAACCACCCTCACAACCCTTTCATTCACAAACTTTCCTGCTTTGTACATGTACACAACATGGAGTCTCATAAACCCTCACATACAAAGAACAACCCATTTAAAAATCTAAGTATAATTAACAGGCTAATCATAATTCCATGTCTTTTGAACTATGTACTCTTAACTGTGACATGCATCATGCTAAACAAAAGTAAATATAAAACCAATATTCCATAGCACCCATCCAACCTTCTCTTGAGTCTAAACTTGTGCAAATGTATAAGTAGGTCCATAGTCTTAACCTAACACTTAATCGTCTTTCATTGAACCAAAAAATTGGGCACACACTTATTTATGATCTAGTGATGGTACCGCAACTTCTTACCTCACATTCAAGAGGACCATCCTACACTTTTCCCATCGTATAAGACCTTACTTTCACGTATTGGAATCAACTAGATTCTCCTTGAAGTGATCATCTAAATGCAGGACATTGAGATGCCCTTTCTAATCTATTACATGGAGCTGATTTAAATAATACGAACTCTCATCTCCACATCGGTACATGATTTACATGGAGACTTGAGTTAATATGAACTCTCATCTCCACATCGGTGCTCAATACTAGCTCATACTTTTAATAAAACTTCCTTCTTTTGGGTTGAGATAATTTACTGAAAAGCTCCTTTTTGGAATCATTATTCCCCTATTAGTTCAAAAACCTTTTGGAAATTCTAGTTCCCCTCTTTACTCAAATTTGAAACATTTCTAAAACTTTAGGGAAGACTTAGTTCCCTTATATCTTTTTGAGAAATGAATTCAATTCTTTCTATTTACTTAACTTGAAACTTAAACTCTTAGGGAATACTTAGTTTTCTTATAGCTTTTGAGATATGAACTAATCTCTTTACTCTTTCTTGAGTTGAATTTTAAGCATTTAAAACAAAGTGGAAACATTTGTGAAAGACTTTAGAGAACTTATACATTTGCTTTGACTTGCTTCTTAACTTCTAGAAGTGATTCTTAACTTCTTTGACTTTGATTTTTAACTTTCCTTTAATTGAATTATGGATTCAAGGATCATGGTTTCATGTTTATGGATGATTTAAGGATGTTTAGATGTACCTTAGAGTGTTTTGAAACAAGTAGGAATAAGGGGTACATCACTTAGGAACTAGTACGAAGAGATAGGAAAAGACCAGGGTCTCCAGGGGGTACTAACGCTCTGTGAGGAGCAGAGCGCAAAAGCCTGATGGACAAAGGCTGTTGTCAGGCGATATGAGAGATGTGGCGCGCCAGAGCCTGACGAAAAGACTCTGTCTGAAGGGGCTTTGGAGGCGCAGCGCCCCAACATCCCCCCAACTGGTTTTCCGAAATTGTTCTTCGTTTTTCACATCTAAACCTTGAAAAACTCCCATGTATTCCACCCCAAAAACGTAGAATCACCAATTAATTTAGTGACCAATGATTTGGACCCAAAAATAGTTCAAAACATGGCTTACAACTAACAACGATCAAAAACAAAAATCAATCAACAAGAACGTCAAACTTTCTTTCAAGATTCAAATCTCTAATTGAGTTAATTCATGAACTTGACTGGTTTAAATGAAATTGGTTTGTGGTGAAGTAAACTAATACAAAAGAGCCCACATACCTTGTTAGGGATCACCTGCAGCGAAAATCCACAAAGCTAGACTTGGTGATCTTGCGTTTTCTTATTCCTTCTCCTTTTTTTCCTTTCTTTCAAAACCCTAGTCTATTTTCTAAGTGTGTAAACTGAATGGGATCAGTTTAGACCCCAACACATAACTCCAAAATGAAATAATTAATTGACTTCAGGAAAAGACCACAACACCCTTACTAAATCCGACTTTCGAACTTTCCCTACTCAATAGAGCATCTTCCGAAGGTCATATATAACTCATACGACCTTGGAAATTTGCAAACATGGGGTCTCTATAAAGATATTACAATGAGATTTCCATCCATATATAGAACTCATCCAAATTCTTTCTGAGTTGGGAGTTATGACCCTTTAAAATGGACCAAAACTTACTTCTGAAATCTGGGAAATCTTAATTATTTCAAAATTTTATTTTTCTTGTTTTTTTTAGCTTAACCTTAGTTTATATAGTATCCGAGATGTTAAAAAAATAAATAAATAAAATAGTTTATCTCCAAAAAACTAAGGACTTCATGTCATGACCTAGAGAATCCAACATGAGCTTGAATGTATACCTCACCCTTGAAGTTGATATCTGGACTGACTATATCATGATGGCAATTCAAGTCGTTGTTACAACAACTTCTTACTATGCACTATACTAAAGGAAAACACAATTGGGTTGTGTCCGGACCCAAACGGGGCCCGCGCCTGGCCACCCACACTTTACCTACTATGTGGGCGAACCAACCCTCCAATTCCTAACTTTCGAAACCATAAATAAAAAAATATAATGCGGAAAGACTTAAAACTCATTATGAAAATCGATTAAATAACTTATAACTCAATACTTTTATTCCAAAATCTGTAAGTCTCACCACAAGCACGATCTATCCTCAAATGACTAATCTAAGAGTATCTAAGAAATCTAAAATAAGTAAAAAACTAGTCCATGCAGGAATCTCAAGGCATCAAGTACATGACGACGAAGTACCATCCAAGCTAGAAGCCATACTCACCCTGAAATCTGGCTTTGAATGAAGACTGGCTAGAGTTGCGGCTGATTTTAATACTATGGCACGTTTCCTGCCCTCTACTAACCAAGACAAAGAGAGAACATACCAATAGGGAATCAGTCCAAAACACAAGTTACTGAGTGGTTCGTCGGGCAACTCAAATAGAAAACTGTATATATCAAAATAATATCATACTCACCTACATACTCAACATTAGCCACAACAAATTCTATAATCATTATACGCACCGTCCACTGTTCACCCATGAGGACTCAAGCCTCAATCAATAAACATTTGTGAATTAGGTTCACTCGATGATATATTAACGTCCTTTCAAGATTCTTATGTTTATTTCTCGCGTGTTGGTACGGGTGACACTCCGATCGCATATACTACGTGTCGGTATCGTGAAACCCGTTCCCCCTAATTCTACGTGTCGTTCTGACACCCGACCCGTAATTCTACGTGTGGTTTGACAAACCCTATCCACTAATTCTAAGACCGTGTTCGTTCGTGACACCCGATCCCTAATACTACTGTCAGTTCGTGACACCTGATTCCACTAATACTACGTGTTTGGTTCGTTACAACCCGTTCCATCTACTCTCTCACTTTAGGTTCATCAAGCCTTCTTTTATCCCACGGGCATCAATGCAATCTCATGAACAAGGCAGATTAGGGTTTTTCCATTCAGATTTAGGATTCAATAGCTTCATCATGCTTTATTTTTTCACAATTATTGTAATCACATTCAAACAAGTATACAATTAAGCATAAGAAGGGTGTACAAATATACCCCATACAAAAAAAAAAAATAGCATTCGCTATTAATAGTTTACTACGAATATCATAAACATACCTACCTCCACCGTAAGATTCGTGATCAAGCAAGCAATCTTCAAGTCCTTTGCGTTCCTTCCTTTTCCTCTGTTCGTTCTTCGTCTTTCTCTCGTTCGTGTTCTTGTTCTCTTTCTTCTATTCCCTCGCTCCTCTGTTCTTTCTATTTTTGCTCTTCAACAACCCTTTTTCTTTTACCATAATAATCATATAATATAATTCTAAAGATGATAAAATACACCCACTACTTCTTTCAGGTTTCCTCCCTTTTACTAAACCCCCAAGTAATTAATATTAACCTTAAAACCACGAACTTTATAATTATATATCAAATAGTCCAAAACCGGCCCCTTAAAATATTTAACATAAATTCTTCCGACCAGTCAGGGTCACGTGCCTCGCCGGTCCGTCTTTCTGTTTTCCATCACAAAGTTCAGAGACTCCAATTCTTAAAGAGTCTGTGACGACCCTCCTGCTGAGATGTCCGTCCTGCCCACCTCGCAACCAGGCCCCCGTCGTGACGTAAGAGAGTCGATCTCAGTACCTCAAATTTATTAACTTCTAAGTGTTTTGGAACGATACCCCCACGACGTTCCGTCGTGCCCATGACGGTTCATCGTGGGATCCGTCGACTCAGCCAGTTTCCAAAAATAAAATCTGCTGCTTAAAACGACTAAACATGGTCGTTACAATAGTACCAATTTTAAACCCATCGTTTCATCCTTCGAACGAGCATAAAACGAAAACAGGGCAAAAGGGAGTACCTGAATCTGTCCACACATGTGGTGGTATCTTTTCTTTCATATCAACCTCCTGCTCCAGGGGGTGGGAGGTTGACTCTTCACTGGTTGATTTCTTCCTATTGAACTTTGATGGAATGCAAATCTCCCTTGATTCACGTGCCGAATTTCTTTCTTTCCTCCTATCTAGAATGGAAACAGGCTCCTCCTCATAAGGTCAAATTTTCATCAATCAGAACTGAAATCCCAACGCATGATTAGTTTCCATCCCCATGGTATCTTTGAGCATAGACACATGAAATACCGGATGCACGCCTGAAGCACCTGGAGGCAAGGCTAATTCATAAGCCCCTCCCTACTCGCTTAGTACTTCGAGAGATGGTCCAATTAAACCTTTGCTTAGCTTCCAAATACCTAAACTCCTTTTAAACCAAACCGCAATCACCCCTTTTCATGGGCAAAACTTTCCACCAGCAGACTTGCTCACCCTCCATGAACTCAAGTCCCTACCCTTCGATCTGCCAAAAAAAAAATACTCCTTTGCCTACTTTGAACCAGCTAAAAGCTTTTCGTGAATAATTGTCACCTTCTCTACTGAATACCTCAAATGTCAGTATCCGAAGGTCTAACCACCTCGAATGTATCAAACCAACAATGGGAGACCGCATCTCCTCACATTACAATGCTCAAAAGGATACTATCAATACGTGAGTTTGTCGCTATTTTATTGTATGAAAACTCGCTAGGGTAAAAGATTATCCTAATGAACCCACCGAATATCTATCACACATGCTGATAGCAATTCTTCCAAATACTGAATCGTTCTCGGAGGGCGCCGACGTCCCGTCGGTCTGAGGGTGTAATGCAAGTATGTAAGGTCCATCCCTAGTTCCCTAATTCCGCAGGCAAGGTTTTCTCCAAAATATAGAAGAAACTAACTGCGTACCGGTTCTACTACCTCTATCTGATAGATGACAGTGGAACTCCATGCAATCGAAAATCTCTAGATATAGAGTTTGGCTAACTTTTCTGCATTGTGAAGTCACCTTGACACGAATGAAAGTGAGCATACTTCTTTAACCTATCCACATTATCCAAATTAGAATCCACTTTTCAAACTTGCCCAATGTCTTTGAGACGCACCACGTAGTCCATTGCAAATCCTTTCCCATTCCATTCTCCGGAATGGGCATTCTCTGAAGTGTTCCTTCGGCCTCTGGTGGTTCATAAACTTTACTTGCTTACATTTGGTGGACATTTGGGCACACTCAAAAGTGTTTGTTTTAGTCACGGTACATCTTGGTTGCAATCCAGGATGATAGAATATCTGGAACTATGATCCTCTTTAAAAAGTGTGGATCAAAATCATCA
>JAKWJA010001432.1:0-15348 GCA_027704765.1 Solanum habrochaites | reverse complement strand
CATTTGAAGGGTCAGAGTCACCGCCTTTTATGTGTCCTCTTTGCACACACCATCAAACGCTCTTACATAACCTGTATTCTGCTCCAATTTTCCCAAGGTCAAACCTCAGCTGTCTCAATGTCGACAATGGGCATATATTCAAACCAGATCTATTGTATACTAAAACACGTTGACAAACCTTGTCCCAGGGTATCACGGGTAATGTGCAGGCGGCTTTGTATGTGATCTTCTTCGCTGGCAACTCATGTCATAAAAGATGATCGGTGCCCCCGAATAACGTGATGAATTGGCAGCCACGTTATCACTATTGTACCTGAGGGTACGTATGTATTCATCAAGAGCTTTCATTAAGGCCTTGCCGTGGGAATGAGAGCTTCATCATAGGGCCCAACGGAACCATCAGAGCAGAGCGCTTCTCTAAATGTTGTGACGATGGAATAGTACTTCGATTGCATCTTCTCCAGAATTTTGCGGCTTCTCTTCGCGTTAGCCTTTAGCATGGTCCTTCTTTTGTCCCTCCGACGAGCAAGCTCATCAGCGTGTAGCACCCTTCCGGACGGGTAGTGCCTTGGGGACGCATCAGTTTCGATGACAAATTAGGCTTGATGAGAGTGTTAGAAGGCACAAGGCACAATCTTTGCAGGTGTTCAATAACAAACTTATCCTTTTCCTTGATGCTTAAAGAAGCGACTGAACTTTACAAATCCTCAGGCCCACAATAGGGTAACCTCTTTGTTCCACACCCGTCGTCATCCGTTTTATCATATTTCCCTCCGATTCAACTATATGACCCTGGTGGTTTCACTGGCTTTAAAGTGGCCACACTCCATGAGTGAAACGGGTTTGTATGACGTTGGTGCGTCGGTTGTTTTGCAAGAAACTGCCTCTTGATCGAGTAAGATCTTTTGATGTTAGTGCTTAAGATGGCTACAGGCCTGCGTGTCATGTCAACACTGTTAGAAGGATAAGCAACATCTGTTAATCTGGCTGTTTGATAGAACTTTGAGTTGACAATCCAAAGGGGGGACTGGGCCCCCACAGGGTGGATGTATCCAGCTGCGGCTAGTCTTTCAAATAGTTTGGTTCGGACCGTTCAGCAAGTACAGGGGGGGGGGGAAAAAAGGTTTCCTTGAAGGCCTTTTTTCAAATCTGGGAGGGAAAAATATTAACCGCTTTGCTGAGGGGGAGGCACCTCTGATATTTGGGGTTATTGATAAGGAGCTTAGTTTAGTGATGAGGTTGGTCCTTGTATTGGCAATGGACGCTTGTGTAATTCTGAAGGGGTTCTGATATTAAGGAGCTTGTACTTGATAAGTGGGCGGAGGCGCTCAGTCGCTCGACTTGACATTGGCATAGTTGAGGAGCAATATTCGGTAAGGGATTGATCTGGAAGGTTGGGGTTAAATGGGGTATATGGCGAGAAATTTTTTAGAGATTAGGGGTGGACTTTGGTACGAAGAATTTGGCATTTGGATAGGTGGGGGCAGTATTGTCAAAGAACAAGTTGTGTAGCTGATTGGATTGCGGTTAATAGGCTTGGTTGAGGACTTTGGAGCAGGCCTGGAACGATCTGGGGGAACGCACGGGTTTCGGGGAGCTTTTATTCCACATACGAGACAGCGGTCACTTGTTCTCTTCTTCTTCCTTACAAATCCTGAAGCTCCAGGCTGGACGCAGATACCCGGGCTATGTTCCCTGACTTCACACTGTCCTTCGATAGTCTCCCAACTTCTGTGACTATCTCGGCGGAATTTAGCTCGACTAGCAACATGTTCTGTATAGTTTCGGGCTACTGCACCCGCAAAATACTGCAACAATCTCTTTCTAGGTCATTGGAGGTTACCCTTGCTGCCTCCTTCCTCCATCTTAGGTTTTCTGCTCATATTCCTCTAGAGAATACCGATCGGGAATATCTAAACATTGTATGCAAAACGGTCAATGAATCTTTAGCTAACACGCTCCAACTGGACCCATGCGGGTTTCGGCGGAAGTAAACCATCAAGGGCTCCCCGCATAGGATTCGGCTGCAAACGCAGGCATCAATAAGGCCTCGTCTTCTGCCAAACTCGACCGAGCTGGTCACAATTTACGCCGATGGGGTTGCCTAATCTCCGAAGGTGTCAAATTCAGAATTTTGAACCTTCGCGGAGTTCAAATTTGGGTGGTAGGCACAACTCTAACGTAAACTGAGTACAATGAGGTTGGGATGCACGTAGCCTTTCATCGCCCTTTTGATTTCCTCCTTTATAGCGATCTTCGCTTCTCCTTTGCCTTCATTCTCTTTCCAAGGTCTTCAGATGATCACAACTCAGAACGTGCCAACTAGCCCCCCCCCCCTGCTCGGCTAGGAACAGGAACTTGGAATGGTGGCTCTTTTGGTAGGGGTGGAGATATGGCGGGACCTGGGAAGTTTTGGGCGATTTTTGGTAGTGTGTGGGTAGGCTGAGGATTGTGTTCTGATTTAAATGGGGATGAGTGGTTTTGGGGATTGAAGCGTTTGATTTTGAGTTTTGATTCTGTGATGGTGGGGCAGTTTGAGTAAAATGAGGAGGGGTCGCATGAGGGTGGTATTGGAAGCGGTGATGGAGTTTGGCTAAGATTACGAACGATGGTGTTTGGTTGTAAGATCTATCACAGAGGATTATGCACACAGAGTGTAGAAGGCCTGATTCTGATTGGATCCATGGTTGTGATGAGGGAAGCTGATCGGAGGTCTTGCATTAGCGCAAAATGGACCAACATCAGGGTGGAGGCGTATCCTGTCTCCGTTGATTCCCACTCTCATTGCCAGCAATCTGTTGCATACCGTTGCGCGATCAGTTCGTTCTGTTTCCGCTTACGTGGGCTGATCCACCACACAGCGTCTTAAGACTCACTTCGTCGTTATTGTCTCAAACCTGTCTTCTTCCTTTGTCTGAATTTGGTCTAGGGAAGGAAATCTGTAGGACCTTCGATTGGTGAAGAAGGATTATCTGACGCTTTGATCGACACAGACCAGTTAAAATGTACTTGAGAAGTGAAACATCTCAAAAGCAAAGTGTTAGTGCGGATTCGGAGACAAAATGCATAGTATCCTCACAGAGATCAGATGGAAACCACGAGTGCTTGTTTGAAGGGGATATCTTCAACCCACGAATGAGGACGGGAATGCATTTTTTAAGCAAAGCAGGAATCTTTTTTTGGACACTGTATCGGCAGGCATAAATCACGTTAACTACGTTTCGTGCAGCTGCTTTTGATGTCTTTTGAGATGATCTTCATATTATTAACATGAAGGGAAGAAAATTTTTAAAGATAGGGCGCAGGGACGGGAGAGGTGCATAGTAGCTCACAGAGGGAATAAGCCCACTGTAGTTCGAGTTTGGGATAAAATATTTTCATTCATTCTTTCATTACGATTACAAGGAAATTGAAAGACAACATTGGGATTCTTAAAAAATAACATGATGATGACAGGTTGTTCACTTCTCTTCTTGTTGCAGCGTCACTCTCCTCCTTTCAGACGACCTAGAAATGGAGGCTTGTAGACGATTTCCTCCTCGTCGTCCTCCTCAGTCAACTCAGGGTGTGCGTTTTCGGGGTCATTATTGTCTGCTCCTCGTTCATAGACGAGGTATTTTTCTCCCTCCAGGTTGCTACTGGTTGTCAATTCCTTATGAAGTAACGCACTTTTGGCTAACAGAACGACGGTCTCCACATATATCTTTGCCTCTCTCGCCTTTCCTTCATGCACCTTGAAACGAAGCATGTCCAACTTTTTTCTCAAGCTTTCGGTTTCCATCTCAACCTCTTTCTTTCTTTTTATCTGCGATGCCAGATCCTCATCCAATGTCATGGCTGTAGCTTTGTAAATTGTTGTGGCCATGTCGACTCTGAGCCCTTCTTCCTTGGCTTCTTGGATTTCCCGAGTGATCCTTTCATTTTTTCCCTGTAACTCCTCTTTAGTGAGATTCATCTGAACGTTCTTACCTTTGTCCATAGTGGTAATTTTCCTTTCCTGAGACAATGTAACAGTATTTAGGATTTGGCATAGGAGATAGCCTTTTGAGTGAGAAACTTGAGACTTGAGAGTTTTGGTCGGACATTTTATAATAGTGGATTCTGTATATTCTTTGAAAATTTCTAGATAGGACTGGGTTTACGATATCCTCATTCATAGAAACATAACACATAAGCAGTTAAACACATATATATCGCGTCCTAAAACATACAGGGGGACCCTTTTGTGCCAAGGGTAGGCCTAGCGCATTCAAATGATGTACGTGTGAATTTGAACCAAATAGATAATTCCCCCCCCAAAAAAGTTTACTAATGAATAATAATGTTTGCAAAAGGGAAACAAATATTAAAGACAAACCCACGCAGGGGTCATTCGAAAGTGCAATAAAATGAGGCCCACGCAGGGGCTAAAACCGTGTAAATACATATAAAAACCCGCGCAGGGGTGAGGTCCACTATGCATTCCAGATGGTCCTGATCCGTCGTCGTCTCTCTGAACTTTGTGTTGCTGAAACATATACCTCAACATCAGCAAGAAACCTTCACCCAGGCGTCCTTTATCTTCCAAACTTTCGTATCGCATCCTCTCGATTTTCTCCTTGATCCAGTTATCAAAATCATCATAACCACGCCTCAGCCTCTCAACCTCTCGAGTCACCCTCTCAAGAGCATCTTGATTCTCGACAAACTTAGCGTACACCTCCTTGGCCTCTTCCTTTATCTCTTGTAGATCGGCCACTGCTTTGGCTTCTCTGTCCGATACATTGCGAAAGCTACGCGAAGTCTGACAGGAGATGTTTTGTATGTCCTTCTTCAGCCATTCTTTGTAACCCTTGTCATACCCAGCATTGAATTGATCAGGGGCGATGGTGTCTTTATCCATACGTTTGGCGCTTTTCCATTCTCTGAACATTTCAGACGTGTCATGCACTCTATCATCTCCAATATCGTACACATAAGCGCCATAGTATGCTTCTCTGGGTACAATTTGTCTCCTTTTGAACTGTCACAAGACTCGAAATGGTGCGTAAGGGCGAATTCCCCGAATGCCTGGTAGAGGAAGCACAACATATCTGCGACTCTCCACGATGACTTCTTTGGATATAAAACAGTCGAGCATCCATTGGAGGTTTTCTTCTCTCAATTCAGAGAAAATTTGGGCCCATCTCCCCCTTGTTCTCCGATTGTCCATATTTTCCCGGTACAACAGGTCATTTAAATCCTTTAGGGTATTTTTGTTGTCGAGGGTATGCAGCTCCCGAGTCCCAGCACCCTTTGCTAAATGGTTGAGGATACACCACTGAAGGAGTAGATTACATCCTTGAAAATATCGGTGTCCCTCTTTACACTTTCCTAAGGCTCAATACATGTCGGACAGGATGACCGGAGCTATAGGGTAGTATTTTGCTATTCCTTGGTTCTCATACCCTTTGAACAAAGTGTTGACGAGTGTTATAACTCGAGTATTGATACTCAAACTCGGACCATGAGGGAAGACCATTGTTCCCAATAACGCCACAGCAATGCTAGAGGACGGATCTCGTTCCATTCTTTGTAGGAGATCTTGAACTCTCGGTTGTAAGTGGCGTAGAAACTCGCATGTCCAAATCGAATATAAAGATCTCTGAAGGCTACGTAGGATTCTTGGCACCAGTAGGCAAAGTCCTTTCTCAATCCAAACCAGTCTGTAATATCATCTATGGAAGGCTTATTGGGGATGAAGATGTCTTCTTGTTTTCTTGCTCTCCTTTCTATCCCGGTGCATACGGTGTCCATACAGTCTCTTATTTCCTCCAAAGTTAATTTTGGCGGTTCCTAATCGAAACACCATCCTCTGACTATCCCAATATCCCGTAAGTATCTCAATCAGTTCTGGCCAACCATTCATGTTGATTAGTTGTGTTAATGCCCCTACGTATTTGTTAAGGGTTCTTTTATGATCCCCATCCAAATCATTGTACCACATCGTGAGTTGAAGTGGCGCTGAGATGACCATATCAAACTTTGGGAAACTATCCATATCTGCAAAATAGAAACTGATTAGATTTTCCCCAACCCCCAAGTTGGTTTTCACACGTACATCATTCAAATGTCAAATAATATGATGCGTCGTGAGGTCGAAGACCTTAGACACGATTTTGGTGGTTTTCTAGTAAATGGACTTAATACACCTTGGGTATTAAGCCGTCTTAGGTTGATGCTTAATTTGGTTTTGGTTTCGCTCTATCTTAGGTTTACTAGAATATTTTTCAAGTCGACGGTTACCCGAGTCGGACAAACATCGGGGTGAAGCTACCAATTAACGTTGGATGACCGCATTCCAACTATTTGTTTGATACTCCCAAACGAATTCTTGGGTAATTCTAAAGAAAGCCGTGGTAAGCCACGTAACTTTCATTTTCCTAATGCATACTATTTGCCGTTTGGCGGGAATATGCCATGAAATGCAACAATTTCAAAACTAAAGTTACTAAAAAAATAAACATTTTATCACAAATAACCAAATAACGTTAGTTTTAGGGTTTGAATCCTCCTAATTCTCCAGCAGAGTCGCCATTTCTGTTTTATCAAAAATTGAAAAAATATTTGTTTTAAGAGATTTTCGACCTTTTAGAGAGTTGCCACTTAATTTTAAAGAACATTAAGAAAACTTGTTTTCAACAAGACTTTAAACAGAAAAAAATCTTTTGAAAAGCCTAAGGGGGTTCAGGAATTCCTATTAACATCTTAGGAAGGTTTTGAAAGCACCCAAGACATTCCTCTTAATTGCGGCTATCCGACAACTAACTATTTGGCTAATACTTGTTTAAAATTTGCAAATTTTGTTTGAAGTTGAACTTCCTAAAATTTAATCTAGGCTAAGCTTACGAGTTCGAAATATTATTGTTTTGAAATTTGGTTTTATTTTAGGTTTGATAAAACAGTATAACTTTCGACGGGGATCGAAGTTTTCCTAACTCTAAATTAACGACAACCAAACGAAGGCATATAAACAATATAGTAAAAGAGGGAGAGAGAGAGAGAGAGGGAGGGAGATTGGGTCCAATTCCGGGTTCTGTCCGCCTTGACCGGAATTTGGACCCACCTGCTTTTTGGGTCTTTAACCCATTTTGTTTGGTTTTTTGACACATTTCACCTGTCCTATTCTAAGCAATAAATACAAAGTGAAATAAATAAAACGACAAGGCTTATGCCCAAAATAAATACAACATAATGAATAAATTTGATCTTCTAAGCCGCCTTCTTTCGATGGTCTTCAATCTCAGAAAATGGGCTTGTACGTCTGCCTTGATGGGTTGACTCGTTGGAAAGAATTTTGAGCCTTCATGGCTCTTCCGAAATGCGAGGAAAAATGGAGTCCCAAAGTGGACTCGAGAGGAATTTTCACCTTTTAGAGGCAGCGAACGAGGACGATGTAGAGCAGGGGATGACCTTCCACCACTGACAAGCTCCTACAGCTCAAACGAACCAGCAGACGATGGAAGCAGAATCGGAAACTTTCAATCTTTTGGAAGTTCTATTCCATAAAAATAGTCACAAAGATAATATTCAGTAAGTTTTCTCTCTTTCTCAGCTTCGTAAACTAGTTTAGTTCGTCCTAAACTTGAAGACCAACAAAGTGGAACGAGAAAAAGCTCACAAAAAAAGGATAAGACAGAAAAAGAGCAACAAAAGAATCCCCCCAAATTTTTCCAACCCCTATTGTGAAGAAGACGGGGGAGGGCGGGGAGGGGGGGGGGTTTATATAGAGGAAATATTATTTGAAGGGAAATGGCTGGAGGAAATCCGCTTCAAGGCCCATCCAAATTTGAAATTCGAATTCCAACCTTATCCCAAAAGCTGAGAGAATATCTGATTTTGATGCCAAATTCCAACGGATTGGGAGGCGAGGTGGACGTGTAGGATCGACTCTCTCGTCCTTGGAGCTACATGGCTCGAATCCATGCTACAAGGACGAAATCCAGATTGGGGAGGCGATTTTGCAGCTGCTCTACTGTTTCACTCGTACAAACGCAAAGGGAGATGGGAAGGGGACGCGCTGTACGTTGGATCTACGCGAGGAAGAAGACAAAACAAAGGGGAGGGCGTTTGGGGAAAAGGTTCGCGCGTGAGGAAGACGGGGGGGGGGGGGGGGGAGGTCTAGGAATGGTTGGCTCTGAAGAGGAAGGAAGATGGTGACAACAGAGGGTAGGGCAGGGTTAAAAGGGAGGGAGAGGGGTGTTGGATTTTAAAAAAATGGGCCTGGGTATGATAATGGGTATTAAAGGGTGGGCTGGAATGCTGGGCCTGGGGTGTCTGAAAATAAAAGTGGGCCTGGAATAAAAGAAGAATTAGTATGGGCTGGAAATTGGGAATTAAAGGGAAATGGGAGTGGGCCTGGAAATTAAATAAAAAGGGAATGGGCCATGTTTTAGGGAAAGTGGGATGGGCTGATGGAAGTGAAAAGCTTGGGCCATAAAAAAAACAAAACGGAAGAGGCCCAAATTTGGTTTTTTGATGAGTTTAGGGGGAATGGGTTAATTTGATAAATAGCCAAATTGAGTTAGGATAGTGAATTTGGCTAAACCTTAAATAAACAAATTTGTATGAATTAATCAACGAGCTTCTTTATTCTAGTAATATAAATATTTTAATTGTAAAAATAGTGATTCAAATATAACATAATTAAAACTCAATTATTTAAATAGAACACTTATTAAAATTTAAACTAGTTGAGAAATAAGCGTAAAATATACCAAATTATATCTTTTAATTATGTAAGAATATATATATTATTTAAATTATAACAAAAATGACAAAAGTATTCAAAATAACTAAAATTAATATCATATTATTATTTTTTCGGCAATAATCTTATAAACTAATTATTTTTAAATTGTTTAGAAATTTAAGAAGCTCGCGAACTAATTTATTACGAGTAGGCGTCGAAATGGTTGTCTAACACTTTTAACTGATTGATGAATTAATGAGCCTTTTCTGAAAGTTCAGCAACATATTTGAGTTTTTTCCCTTCTTTTTTAAACGGATTAAAAAAGAAAAAAGATCCTTCTTTTTTAAACGAATGGAGTATCTTTTTTCTCATTACTTAACAATTTAAAACTTTAAAAAATGCAGAAATTTTTTATAATTTTTGTTAAGAGACAATCTATTTATCTTTCGCAAGAAACACCTTGAAATAACAAAATCTCAACAAAAAGTTATCTTTTTTGTGGGACACACGCATAATGAAATTTCACATTTTCTATGATTAAAATTATAACGACCTGTTTAGTCATTTCGGACGTTTAGATAGTCTGTGAATATGTGATAAAAAACTGACTAGGTCGACGGATCACGCGCGCGACGGACCGTCATTGCCGAGACGGGACCGTTATCATGGAACCCCGTCGTCCCACACATGTGTAATTTTCCTGTTGCTCTCCTCATTGCCCTCGAAAGGAAAGTAGGGACGAACCGTCATAGGCACAACGGTCTGGCGAGCGTTCTTCGTTGCCAAAAAACACTTCAACTCTTGATGAAATTGGGGGGGGGTACGGTGAGCGACTCTCTGAACTCCGCAGACGAAGCTGCAGCACGGACCGTGTAGATACGACGGGACCGTCACAAAACCCTTGACTGAATTTAATTCTCTGTATCTGGTGACGGGACGTGCAGGACGGGCCGTCATAGACACGACGGGCCATCACAGGTTTGCGTAACCTCGAATGGGTTGGATTTCGGCTAAAAGTTTTTAAGGGGTGTTCGGACCATTCATGACAAACTTTCAGGAAATAGTAGGGTTTGAGTGTAATAGTTATTTATGGGGTTAAAAAGAAGTAACCGTGAAATAAATAGTGGGTTTGAAGTATAATGAAGAGGCAGAAGAGAAAGGAGAGGCAGATAGGAGGGCGAAACAGAACAAAGAATTGGGAAGGCGAAGAGAGGCGAAAAACACAAAACAGAAAAAGACTAGCAACAAGAAGAGAGGGAGACAACACATCTCTAGAACGAGAGAGGAAAAGGGGAGAAGCAAGAGGAATTAAAGGCACATTAAGAAAGTAAATTGTTGTCGCCAATTCTTCGGTGGAGGTAGGTTATTATGGTTTATGCTTATATTAATTGTAAACTCTAAATAGCGATTGCTATGTATTGGGTGATATTGAAAAAGGTCTTCTTCTATACGCTTGAGATGTGTGTTGTATTTTGTGATTGTGAGAATCTCAATCTTGAGTTCCTCTGTTAAGATGGCACCTGGGCCCATAACGAAAACCCTTGATGTGAAAATTAAAATAGAAAGGAGAGATAGGCGAAGAGCAGGGTGCTCATGTTTCTTTTGTCAAGTTCCGACAAGTAGTATTAGGGGATCGGAGTTTGTCACGTTTCCGACACGTGTATTAGGGGTCGGGTTTGTCACGTTCCGAACTTAGTATTAGGGGATCGAGTAGGTCACGTCCCACACAGATAAGAATAAAGAGAAGTAGTAACCTTGATCATGTAATAGACTCAATTTCGAAGAAACCGTATGTCCCAAATGAGTATGGTGTGGAGGCTTGAGGTCATCATAGGTGCGGCATGATGTTGTTGCCCATGGTCTTTGTACTTGTTGTTGCCACCTCCGTTGAGTATTGTAGTGATTTTATAATATATTGATCGATATTGCTTTCTATTTTGGTTGGACCGATGATACTACTAGTACATTGTTCCTTGTACTGACCCCTACTTTAATTTTCTTCTGTTATTTGTGGAGTGCAGCAGCGTGCAATCGACTTCGACTCGAACTCAAAATCTAGCCAGTTGCCAAGCACATCAGACTTCAGGTGAGCTATACTCCTAGCTCGGAATGGATTCTCTCCTTACATATTAATGTCTTGAAGTTAGGACATGGACCATATTTATTAGTTTAGCTTCTTAATTACTCTTAGATTTAGAAATTTGAGGATAGATGTCTTGGTGTGAGACTTCCGATTTTGGGGATGATAGTTGTATAAACTTTAGAGCTTGTTTTATTGGTTATATAATAGATTGAGTCTCCGAATTAATTTTGTTTATTATGGTGAAGGTTGGTAATGTGGGATTTATATTTAGTGGGTCGCTCACATAATAAGATAAGTGGGGTGCACTCGCGGCTCATTGTGGGTCGCCGATTGGGACAAAGTGGTATCAGAGTTTTAGGTTCGCTGGTCTCATCACACAAGAACGAGGCTAGTAGAGTCTTGAGGAAAACGGTAGTGGGGACGCCCTTACTTTTCTTTTGAGGAGGCATCGGATCTTTTTAGGAAAAACGTCCATTCTTTCTTCCTTTCGGCTATTACTTGGGTCCAATTGGGATCTAGGGTACAAATTGTTATCTGACCATCCCACTCTATCTCGCACGATGGGTAAACGTAGAGCAAACAACTGTGTCAACACCAGCACCGGGCAGGACAGTGTTACGGTTGAGCCACCATTGAGAGACGTAGCTCGAGGAGGAGAAGGTGGCAAGGGGCCGTCGGGCGTAGAGGTCGCAGTGGGCGCCCTCTAGAGGTAGAGGACGGAACACCTGGTTCCATATGATAGGGCGGGTGACTCATCCACCGGACTGAAAAGAGTAGTAAGAGGGGTGAAGAAGGGGAAAAGAGCAAGGATCAAGTGAGGAACTACCACCAGCCTACCCCGAGATGATTAACCAGGTTTTCTTACCTATCTTAGCGGGATGTGATCATGGGCCAGACACCTCCAGGGTTTTTGCACAAACACCTAGAGTTCAGGGATACGACAGGCCAGCCGTTTGTGTGGCTCCCACACGGAGGCTCATTGGAAGTAGCCACGTTTCCCGGTTAACTATAGGGACTATAATGAAGAGTGACAGCATGAACCTTTTCCCTAAATTCTTGAAGTTGAGAAACCCTCCAGTCTTCCAAGGTGCGGAATTTATGAGCGATGCCTATGATTTTCTGGTTGATTTCATGAGCGTCTACACAAGGATGGACATGTAGAACGATTCGGGGTTGGGTTTGTGACCTATCGTTTCAGGGAAATGCCAAAAATTGGGTGGAGGTCGTACGTTGAGGTTGGTCAAACCAGCACAGGCAACCACCTTGACTGGGCATCATTCTCTAGCTATTTATGGAGAAGGTATATACCCCGTACTTGAGGGCCAAGAGGAGAGATATCCGTGAGTCTAGAGCAAGGCAGGATGTCTGGCTACTGATTAGAGGCTAAATTCGTGCGCTATCCAAGGTATGCCACCCTGCTTGGCTTCAGTCCACAAGAGCGGATTCGCCGCTTTGTGCAAGGATGAGGTCAGATTTGCAGATCCCGCCTTCAGGTACTGCCTGACAGCAAAAAATCCTGTCAAGAACGTGGTTGACTTTGTAATAGAGGTAGAGGGGTGAAGACAGACAATCCACCACGGCGTCGGCACATATAAGAAGTTCGTACGGGAGGCTGATTTGAGGTGAAATTTAGTGGTCTTACTCTTAGGGACAGAGGTCAGGAGGTTACCAAGCCCGACCTATTCAGTCTTTACACAGTTGTAGCGGGGGGTCCATTGCAGACCAGTCAACATTTCTTGAGTTTGGAGGTTATCCCAGACTTTTCATTTACAGAGACCTATGCATTGGGACCTCCAGATATTGTTATGGATGTGGAGAGACTGGACATATTAGGAGGATTGTCCAAAAACAGGTTACCGGACCCTCAAGAATTAGAGGTAGAGGTGGGGGTATGGGAGAGGCTCCATTCTGGAGACGTGGTGGCCAAGGTAATGGTGGTCACAAAACTCAGCGGGGTGGCGGGCAAGTTGGAAAATACTGCCCAGAACAACATGTAGGGGCAACGGGCAGACAGCGGTGATAGGGCCCATTGTTATGGTTTCCCTGTAGATCTGATGCAGAGACATCGATGTGGTTATCATCAGGTAATCTTTTGTTGTGATTGCATGGAGTCTATATTATTTGATCCTGGATATACATGTCATATGTATATTCCTCATTTGTACGGTCTTGAATTTATACTGTGATTTGATATGGACATGCCTATTCGTTGTTCTACTACTGTGGGTGAGTCGTGATAGTTGAGAGGGGGTTGTATAGGTCTTGTCTTGCTGGACTTTTGTGGGGGAGCAATACTCATGTAGATTTTATGATCCTAGAGGGCGTGGATTTTATGTGATTCTGGGTATGACTTGGCTTTCTCCAAATTTTTGCAATCTGGATTGTAATGCTAAGACTGTGACATTGGCCAAGCCTGGAAAAAAGAATTTCCACTAGTGTGGAGAGGATGATACATTCCACACCAGTCCGTATTATCTCCTTTTTCTTCGCGCTTAAGAGGATGGTTAGTAAAGGTGTGTAGCCTTCTTGGCACATCTCAGGGATGATACTTCCAAAGTACCTTCGATTGAGTCTGTTTCGTAGTCGCCGTTTCTGGATGTTTCTGCAGACTTCCTGGTATACCACCGGATAGGGATATTGATTTGTGCATTAATCTGGAGCCGGGTTACTCGCCCAATTTCTACCCCCTTATAAATGGCTCAATGAGTTTAGGGAGTTAAAGGACCAACCTTCAAGGAGTTGGTAGGTAAGGCTTTATTAGACCAATTGCATCCCTTGGAGTCCTCATGTCTTATTTGTGAAAAAGAAGGATGGGAGTTTTCGGATGTTGCATAGACTACATGACCAATGACTAAGGTGACTATTAGAAAGTAATCCTCTTCCTGCATTGATGATTTGTTCGATCAGTACAAGGTGCTTGTACCTTCTCCAAAGAGCGATTTGAGACTCTGGTTATCATCAATTGAAAAATCGGGCAACAGATGGGGCCACGACACCTGCTTTTCGAACAGGTAGGGGCATTATGGAATTCTTAGTAATGTCTTTTGGGCTTACGAATGCCCTGTGCTTTCATGAGCCTGATGAACGGGATTTTAAGCCATATCTGGATCTTTTGTTATCGATTTGTTGATGATATACTGTGTATACTCAAAGAGCAGGAAAGAACATGATGGAGCATTTGAGGAATGGGGTATTGGACGTTTGAGAGAGAAAAAGCTGTATGCAAAATTCTCCAAGTGGAGTTTCGGCTCTAGATTTAGTGTCCTTCTTGGGGCACGTAGTTTCTAAGGATGGAAGATGGGGATCCTTCCAAGATTGAAGCACGTGAAGAGTGGGTATTAAGACCTACTAATGTTACAGAGGTAAGAGCTTGTGGCTTAGCTAACTACTACCGTCGTGTCAAGGGAGTTCTTATGTTCTTCCCAACTGAAAAAATTGGACAAAGCAGAATGTTCCATTTGTATGTCGGAACGAATGTGAAGAAAGCTCCAGAACCTAAAGACCTTGTTGACTACTGCACCATTCTTACCTTGACAGTGGAAGGTAAGAATTTCATTGTGTATGCGATGCATTGTACTCTGGTTTGGGTGCGTGCTAATGCAGGAGAAGAATGTAATGCTTATGCTCGAGGCAATGAAAGGTGCATGAACGCAACTACCGACCCTGATTGGAGTTGGCTGCAGTAGTGTTGGAATTTAAAGGCAATGGAGACCATTATCTATATGGGGTTAAGTGTGAGTCTATTTTTTGTACAGATCATCGTAGTTTACAGTATGTCTTTACTCAGAAAATTGAATTTGAGGACAGAGGAGCGTGGATGGTTGGAAACTATGAAGGACTACGATTTACTTATCTTTTATCACCAGGAGAAAGCCTAATGTTGGGCAGATTGCTTTAAGTAGAAAGGCAGGGAGCATGGGAAGTCTAGTCACTGCAGGTTTTAGACGTCCATTGGCTAGAGAGGGTTCAGACTCTGGGCTAATGACTTTATGAAGGTTGGGAAGTACGGGGATTAAGGGAGGCTTTTTGGCCTTGTGGTGGAGGCAAGATATCTTTTTTGAACAAGATAAGGGAAAACCAGTTTACTGATGAGAAGATGAGCCGAATCGAGATATGGTGTTTCGAGGAGAGGCTAAAGAGGCAAATAATTGATGAGGAAGGGATGTTTTGAAGAATGACGGGAAAAAGGAAAGGATTGTGTGTGCCCCGGTTTGATAAGTGTGATTCACACTATTCTTAAAGAGCTCATAGTTCACGGATTCTATAACATCCTGGTGCAACCAAGATGTATCGTGACTTAAAGCAACATTTTTGGTGGAAGTAGGATGAAGCGTGACATTGTTGGTTTTATTGCCCAATGGGCCGAATTGTCAGCAGGGTAAAGTATGAGCACCCAGAGGCCCAGAGGAACACTTCAGAAAATGCCCATTCCGGACTGGAAATGGAAAGAATTGAAATGGATTTTGTAGTTGGTCTTCCAAAGACATTGGGAAGATGACTCCAGTTTGGGTAATTGTTGATAGTTAACAAGTATGCTCACTTAATTTCCGGTCAA